>CM037795.1:42676358-42726358 GCA_021229015.1 Solen grandis | reverse complement strand
TTCAAAGTAAAGACCTCACTTTGAGCTTTTCATAGCTATGAAAATGATTCAAATCGGTTAACAACTAAGGAACTCTGGTTTACTCTAGTTGTACACTGGAAATACATTTCCAACTTAAAATGGTATATCACGTGTGTGTGTGTGTGTGTGTGTGTGTGTGTGTGTGTGTGTGTGTGTGTGTGTGTGTGTGTGTGTGTGTGTGTGTGTGTGTGTGTGTGTGTGTGTGTGTGTGAAAGAAACATGAACATTCAGTTGTACATGTACGTGCTCATGTACTTCATTAAATTTGATACAAGTTTAAGTATGAGAATGTGCTTATATAATCATATACAAACTCTACAGAAATTAAGAGAGAGAGAGAGAGAGAATTAAACAAATGGAGGTCAATAAGTGTGTTACTCCAGATTCAAAGTAAAACGTATTCATGCATGGTAGGTAAGATGTTTTTCTTTCTGTTGGTATATAGGTCACAGTGTATGTGATTATGAAATGTACTGGTGCCTGCTTTAAATGATTTCAATATTCGCAAAGAAGTCATTATGTTGAAATAACGTGTACAGACATGTTCAAAAATTGTGTTCCACGCACACCTGAATTCTGAGGAATTGATCTTTATTTCCGTTTCATGTTGAAATAACGTGTATAGACATGTTCAAAAAATTGTGTTCCACACACGTCAGAATTCTGAAAATTTGATCTTTATTTCCGTTTTGTGTTGAAGTAAAGTGTACAGGTGTGTTCAAAAAGCATGTTCCGATATTGTTTGATATATTTTTTATTATATTTATTGTATGTTTATTGTATGATGATCATATATTGATATCATTATTGTTTTAAGACTTTGTATAGTCCCTGTCTAAGGCTGAGGACCTGACCCTCAATGTCCGTGATTAAGCCCTATGACTGAATATACAAGTCAGCTCTGTATATTATTGGGACAAACATAAGGCCATTCTACCTATAAGGTCATTCTAACTATAGATCATAATGTCATTCTAAATATAGCTCATGATGTCCTACTATAATCTAAAATGGCCACCACGCATGCGCAATACACACATAAGAAATAAAATGGCCGCCTACAACATGGCCACTACGCGTCATACCCTAAAATGCTTATATTCAAATGAGTTACTATAAATAGTAACAAAGATGGCCGATCACCTAGAAATGAGGTCAAGTTTGTTTGAATGCAAACCGATGACCATACCATTCCTGGAACTACCCTTTAATATTATGCTGAGCGCCAAGCAAGGGAGCTAAAACCAATACCTATGTTTACGACTTTGGTAAATACAAGAATTGAAAGTGATATAACGTTCATAAACAAGTTACAGATCATGTATTAACTCGTTTGATTCGGTATTCCCAGGGTATTCCTAGCCTTGATATCTTCCGCTGACAGAGGCTATTCTATAGATCTACGATTATAATCTACATACATGTATTTCGTACTTTCCTTAACATCAATCAGTTGCTGTGTACTGATGTCTTAACTAATAAAAATAAAATAAATAAATAAATAACTCATCACTCAAATTAAATTTCCATGCTTCTTTATTGAAATCTGAAAAAGAAATGAGCCGACGGTGAAAAACGCGCAAAATGTATGTGTTTTTACCAAAATCTCTTGCTCAAGTTCAATTATGGCTGATATCGGCCAATTAGGGCAATAGTAATGCACCTTTCAATATTAAAAATACCAGATTTCACTTTGTTTGCACTCTAGCATCTTCATTTCTTAAGCAATCATCTTCAAACTTTATGACAATGTTTATTATCATAAAATCTCGGACGATTTCGATTATGGCTGATATCGGCCCAATTCCTTTTTTGCACTCTAGCAACTTCATTTCTTAAGACGCATCTTCAAACTCTATGACAATGTTTATAGCCATATTCTTTTGGCCAAGTTCGATTATGGCTGATATCTGTCAAATAGATCAGGAGTTATGCCGCTTTTGATATAAAAAATATAATATTTCACTTTATTTGCACCCTAGCATCTTCATTTCTGAAGTAATCATCTTTAATCTTTAGAATAATGTTTATAGCCATAATCTTTCTGCCAAGTTCGATAATGGCTGACATCTGCCAATTAGGCCACGAGTTATGCCCCTTTTGATATTTTTAATTTGTGTGTTTTAAGCCATAATTTTTCAGTCAAGTTTGAATTTAAATTTAGACAACAGGCTCTGTTTAGTTCGTGGAATTATAAATAATCTGATGGATTATGTCATCAGTACAACTATGCTATGATTTAGTAACTTGTACAGGCAATGAAAGCAGTTTTTCTCAGGTGAGCGTCTTGTTGAAAATAGCATAAAGAACAATATTTTTAAAATGATGCAATGCTGTTCTAATGCTATGCAGATCTTAATGATCGGTCTATTAGTTATTAAGTTATTTTTCGAATGGTAGTAATTGACATGAATATCTTTTTTGCCGATTTGGCCTTTTTGGGGTGAGGAATAACTTTATATATCGCAAAAACAGATAGGTTTAAACGTAAAGTAAGTACATGTTTTGAATTCAGAAGACCTTTCTAACGGTACCTGGGTTTTTAAAATCGGACATCATATAAGGAAGTTGCATGAAAGTAAGAATTTCTGAGAAAAATCAAAACATTTTTCCTTGTGCTTCTGCAGTTGATCCCACATATTATTCTAAATTTTATTTCTGTTACATTGAAGGTAAAATGTGATACTGTAATTTATTTTAATGCTCTGTGCCCCCTTCAATTGAACAAGAAACTTCAATGAAGATATGAGAAATGAATATTTCTTAGAAAAGGAATCTTGTATACCTTTTTAGCATGTTAAGAGGACTAGTGATACTTCATTCCCTTGCAGAACACGAAGATTGAGTATTATTGTAGTTATCTTAAAGACGGTTCTGGAAAAATTAGCATTATGAAATTATAACTGAAAACAAAGCCACATATTCCCTTTTGAATGCAATGACTTTAAAATGTTATATGACATCACAGATTTCCTCTGCTATTTATTTATGTTTGCACTCTACAGCTGTCAATTCGTGACGGATTTTCTTCTATTTTTGAAGATGGTGTATGTCAGAAAAGTAAATAAGTATGATTAGGTTTGACATGGTTTGCAGTGCAGAAAAGCCTTTCTTTTGTTCAGAACAAAAGAAGTCTAGTTCTACTTTTTTCTTCCTTTTGAGGTTCAAATTAAAACAGGTTACCGACAAGGCAGCAGCATGAAATTTTAACAGTTTGCACAGTGACTTTGTCCCTTTTCATTGGAGCTTTTTTTCCTTCATGTGACGTCAGGGTTGAAAAAAGCTACCAAAGCTTGTACACGCTCTACAGCCGTCATTTCTTGACCAATTGACTTGATTTTTTCACAGAATGTATGGATTGCGATCTAGATGTGCAGGATTATATACATTTTGCAACATTCAAAAAGACCAAGGATCTATGGCTGAACCAATTTTCGAAATTTGGACCTGAAAATGTATTTAAGTATTACGAAGCTTTCAGATAACCTAGAAACTTCAAATTTGGACAAAACATGTCTTATAATTTTCATATAGCTCTGAAAAGACTGACGTCGTATGACGTAAAATGACGTCATGACGCGTTAACAAACTTTTAATAAAAAATGTAGGGTTTTTTAGCCCTACATGCCTTAACGTTTGACCGATTTGCATAAAATTTTCACTGAATGTGCAACATAGCATCTCATTTACCGTAGTCACTTCCATTTCCGGAAAATCGATAAGGTCAAGGTCATATGTCAGTTATTGGTGTTATTCGGCAAGGTTTATCTCAAAAACGAAAAAAGTTCTACCTCGACACTGTGGGTAAAATCTGTAGTACATTCTAAAACCTTTTAGGTGATATTAAGTTTTTGAAGATCGGGGTTGAATTTGTTGAGTTATGACAGGAAGACGAAAAGTGTACTTTTAACGAAATTCAAAAGCAGGTCACAGGAGCTAAAAATAGATTTTAAAAATGCAAACTTTGAAAATCTTCTTCTGTAAATCTACAAGGCCTAGAACTTAGATATTTGGTGTGTAGCAGTGTCTAGTGAACCTCTACTAAGAACTGCTAATCATGAACTTAGTTCCAAATTGGCCCTTTCCCCAGGGGTACTTGATTTTACATAGGCTTATATAGAAAAATCTTCTCAGAAACCACAAGGATATTGGTGTGTCGCATTGTCTTGTAGAACTCTTCAAAATTTGTTCAAATCATGGCCCTATTGTCAAAATTGGCACACCCCGGGGGTCACTTGATTTAACATAGACTTGTATAGCAAAAAACAAACTAGAAAATGTTCTCCTTAGAAACCACAAGGCCTGGAGTTAAGATATTTTTTATGTAACATGGCCTTATGAGTATCTATGAGCTTTGATTAAATCATGGCCCTGGGGTTAAAATTGGCCCTGCTCCAGGGATCACTTGATTTTACATAAAATATGAAAATCTAGAAAAAAATTCTTTCTCAGATGCCACAAGGCTTGGAGTTTAGATATTTGGTGTGTTACATGGCCTTATAGACATCTACCTACCAAGTTTGTTCAAATCATGGCTCTTAGGTTAAAATTGGCCCTGCCCCAGGGGTCACTTGATTTTACATAGAATTAAATAGGGGAGTCTTTTAAAGATCTTCTTATCAGAAACAAAAAGATCATTGGTTTAAATATTTGGTATGTAACATGGCCTTGTTGACCAGAACCAAGTTTTCAAATCATGGTTCTTGGGTCAAAATTGGTCCCACTCTAGGGGCCACTTGATTTTATGGCTATAACAATCAAAATTTGGACCACAGGTACAGTTTCTGTGTTGAATTATGATTATTTTGCTGTACTTTTGCATGGGTTTTGTCTTCAGTATGACTGTGTTATAAAATTTAATGAAGGCAATATTTCTCAAGTGAGCGATTAAGAGCCATCATGGCCCTCATGTTGAAGCTTGATAAGGAAATTGCCCATTGTCAGTTGAAGACCCCTATTGATTTAGAGGTCATTCGATCAAAAGTTAAAGTCACACTGACATTTAATATAAAAACACTTGTCCGCTTAATTCCTTGAGAATTAATACGCCTTAGTTTGTGAAACTTGTTAGGGACATTGTCTATGGCCAGTTCACGATCTTTTTATAAATTTTGAGTCATTAGGTCAAAGGTAAGAATCAAAGTGACATTTGTGATAAACTATTTTATTATTTATTACTTGGGAAGAAATAATACTCTCTGTGAAACTTGGAAGGGACATTGCCCACGGGCTGTGTATGACACCTATGATTTTGAGGTAGGTAAAAACGTCAAAGGTCAGGGTCATAATGACACTGAGGTCATGAGAGCAGAAAGCCCTATCGTTTGTTCGGGACAAACGAAATATAGGTATTCTTATTATTCTTTTTTTCTTCCTCTTGTATTTGTGTTAATTTCGATGTGTTGCCATTGACTCAAAACAATGAAAATTGTATGGCAATCATTTCAAACCATGAGCTTTCATATAACGTCAGATTTGACGTCAGGTGAAAAAGTTTGTACGCGGTCTACAGCCATTATTTCTGGACCGATTTCCTCAAAAGTTCACAGAATATGTTAGGCTCTAATTGTCCATGATGATGTCCGTTTTTTTCAAAATTCGAAAAGGCAATGGTTCTATGGCTAATCCAAGATTCAAACCATTGACGTCAAATTTCAAATGCGTATAAAATCGCTTCCAGATGAGCTAGAAAGCTGATAATTAGGCAGAATATAAGTCTCTAGGATTTCTTTAGATTCCCTGTCGTATGACGTCATGTGACGTCATGAGGTGATAAGGAATTTCTAATTTTTACGTGTTAACTTCTATATGTTGAAAACTCCGAGCACCTTGAAAATTCAATAGCATATGCTTCAGATAGATGATATTGCATTTCAATTATTTTCACTTGCCTATAACGTGTTTTGACGTCAAACTTGACGTCGTCTAAAAATGTTTGTACGCGGTCTACAGCCATTATTTCTGGATCGATTTTCATAAAACTTTCACAGATTGTGTATGTTACACTCTAGTTGTGCATCCTGGTGTCGGTTTTTCAAAATTCGAAAAGGCAATGGGTCTATGGCGAATCCAAGATTCGAACCATTGACGTGAAATTTCAAATGTGTATAAAATAGCTTCCAGATGAGCTAGAAAGCTGGTATTTAGTCAGAATATAAGACTTTAGGATTTCTTTAAATTCCCTGACGCTGAACGTCATATGACGTCATATGAAGTCATGAGGTGAAAAGTAATTTCTAATATTTACGTGTTAACTTCTATATGTTTAAAACATCCGAGCACCTTAAAAATTCAATAGTATATGCTACTGGTAGAACATTTTGCATTCAGATGATTTTTACTTGCCTATGACGTGTATTGACGTCAAAATTGACGTCGTCTTAAAATGTTTGTACGCGGCCTACAGCCATTATTTCTAGATCGATTTTCATAAAACTTTCACAGATTGTGTATGTTACGCTCTAGTTGTGCATCCTTGTGTCCGTTTTTTCCAAATTTGAAAAGGCAAAGTTTTTATGGCGAATCCAAGATTCGAACAGTTGACGTAAAATTTCAAATATCTATAAAATCGCTTCCAGATGAGATAGAAAGCGTATATTTGGACAGATTATAAGTCTTCAAGTGTCCTATATATTCTGTGAAGATTAACGTCATTTGACGTCATATGACGTCATAAGATCGAAAAGAATTTCTGATATCTACGCTTTAATTTAAATATGTTGTAAAGTTCCCAAGACCATTTAAATTTAATGGCATATACATAAATAAATGAGCTTTTGAATACAAGGTATTTTATATTAATGTGACGTCATATAACATCAGGTTTGACGTCAGGAAAATTGAAATTAAACAGTTTTTAAGACTTGTAGGCCTTATTTTTTGTTTGATTTGCATGAATATTTACTGAAAGTGCAGCATTTGATCCTATAGAATAATGTCACTTTCATTTCCGGAAAAAAATTAAATTCAAGGTCATCATTGCTTATATCTTGAAAACCTATAAAGCTAGACTGAATCATGTGACAATCGAATTGCAAGCATTTTCAATATTTTTTGTTACATAGATAATAGAAATAGGCCAAGTTAAATGAAATTGATTTAAAAAGAAATGTTTTTCAGTTACTTTTGCCATATACTCTAAGTTAAATGGTTTATTATTCAAAGTTTATGGAAGTTATGGCCATACAAAAGCAAATTAAAGGCAGGAATTTGATATCCTTTTACTTTTTTTGCTTTAAGTGTTTGACAAATGTAGCAGAAAGTCCTATCATTCGTATCAACGAATGAAATCTAGTTATTCCTCTTATATTTGTGATAATTTCGATGTGTTGCCATTGGCCCAGAACTAAGAAAATGGCATATATTTCAAACCATGAGCTTTCGGATGCAGTAAATTTAATATTCATACGACGTCATATAACGTCAGATTGGACGTCAGGTGAAAAAGGTTGTATGTGGTCTACAGCCATTATTTCTGGACCGATTTTCATCAAAATTTCACAGAATGTGTATGATAGGCTCTAGTTGTGCATTCCGGTGTCCGTTAGATAGCTGATATTTGGACGAATTATAAATCTTCAGGTCTTCTTTGAATTCTTCATCCTTCAATATTTCAAAGACGATTAGTATTCTATCGAGACACTATGCGTATAATATGTAGTGCTTAAAAAGAACTTTCAGGTGATATTTAGTTTTTTGATGATCGGGGTTGAATCAGTGAGTTATGGCGGAAACACTAAAATTTGGTAACCCTCAGTGTGTTTAACAGATTATATCGTGCATATAGCTTTGGTGATTTTTGCCGTTTTCTCGATGTTTAAGAGTTTGTATCTCAATATATACTGAAAAATGTCCATACTTAAAGCGTGTGAAATGTGGAGAATTTTCAGACGATTATTTTGGTACCTAAAGTTTTGAAATTTATCAAAGTATAAGGAAGTTACATCAAAAAGAAGAATTTAAACCCAATTGTAAGAATTTTCAGAAAATATCCTACTTTCGCTTTCACCTTGATTGAAGCATTTTCAGAAAATGTAAGTTTACAGATATGTATTAGTCATATAAATTGCAATAAACTTTTTACTGATATTATATTGATATAAATAGCTAAACAAGTGTTGACAATAATTTAATGGTGAGTCAATTCTATTCTTTATCAATATAGTACAGAACAGTACAGTACACAGAGAAACTACCGGAAATATGGAAATAAAATATGTTCGTCCTCGTGTAAAAAGGGGTTTGCAGATTAAAACTTTTAAAAATACAATGTTCTACCAATAATCAAACGGATTTACTTGGCATAAACCTTAATTATAACTTGTAAAATTGAATCAATCTGGAAATGACATCAAAACCACACTGAATATCTAAATACAGACATTACACAAATGGATAACATGGCATGTATACATCGAGACCGAGTGAAAATGTGACACGGAGAGAGAATATTCCTGGCGTAATGCATTATTTTGACTATTTGAGCTGGCAAATAAGTCAACTGTCAAAATTTATGTGATTTGTCAAAGAACGCTGCAAAATCATCAATAGCAGATACATAGAGCCAACCCAAGATAAGTAAAATTAGTAATGCCTGGGCATTACATTATTGTCTTTTTCAAAACCTGAATGCACTTAGTTCTTATATGCCTGTGGTAATTTTTTTTTTTAATTTATTTTTGTTAATCAAATGCTGAACGTATGTAGAAAAGACGGTACATGGAGGCAATTTGAAATAATGTTTATTTTAACCCAAAACAGCATTGCTCTTTTTTTTTCATCTTGAAGTTTTTGTTTTTGAACATATTCTGTCGTAATGCGACAACCATCAAATTACAGGTCATCTTTACTTATCAAATGTTCAATTATACTGCTAGTTCATTGATGTTAAAATTTACATGAACTAAGTATACTCCAATATGTAACGAAACAGTCAAATCTCTTTTGAAATGCAGCTCCGTTAAGATTATATAATAGAGAAGGATTTCAATCATTAAAACAGGATTACCCAAATTACAGACTTACAGACGTTGAGACAAAAAATATACATTTTTGCTCTGGTAAGTAAATCAATTGTTTTATTTTCTTTATTTACTGGCTACCTTTCGCGTTTGACATACATGTGATCATTCCGGGGCCAATCAATTTTCGTCCTTTTTAATGACTCCTATTTAAATTTTTCCCTTCAAGTTTTACGGTTGTCTCTTGGACATTTTTTTTTAATATTAATGCTGTAATCAGTGCTATCACTCATTTGGTAAACTTAATGCATAATTATTATCAACACAAACATGGCGCATCACGGTCAAGAATAAGTGATGCATGGATGCTGTGATAAAATTCAACACGCCATGGGCTGATCTGTCAATCAAATGCATGTGACAGGTGATTTGGAGATTATATACACACGCGTGTGTATTTCTGAACATGTAAACATGGGTCCCAGAAGGGATTTTGATATGTCGGCAAAATCAAAGCATGTTGCACATCAACAGGCTAGTCGCAAGTGCATGGGGGAAAACCCTGTACTGTTAAACATTATGAAGTTGAATTGAGTAAACGGTGCAGACAAATCATTAACCATGATAATTTGAGTTATATGTATCAAATATGTATGCGTCAGACGAGACGCACATAATTTTAATTTTTAAAGTGTGCGTCCTCGAGAGGGATCAGAATTACATGTAACTTAGTGTTTTATATATTTACGCACAAATGTACTTGAATTACTGATTTTCATTATGGCAAAAATATGTATGTCTAACATTGCAAGAGATATTAAAAAAAACCAACAAAATACAATTAGGTGTAAATAAAAACAAAAAGGAAACAATAACGACTGGGACTCAAACCTACAATTTATATATTGTCGGCTATTGCTGAAAATTCCAGCCAGTTATGGTTCGAAATATTTATGCATGAATTGCGAATTTGCCTCCTGCCTAATTATTATCTGTTTTCATTACAGTTTATTAAATACAATATCTCCAGCATCTATTTTCAATACATTTTTATTTAATTTTGACTTCCATATCGCAATCGTTCTGAGTCTGAAATAAACATGAAAATTGTCACCATTTAGTGTTAAGAGAGAAAATAAATTTTGGATTTTTTTCTCTGTGTAGTAAAATGGAGGGAAATCTATAAATAAAATATTCTTTTTGTTTTTTTAAATGAAATCCCCTGTATACCAGCACAAATGAAAGAGAATCAGCCTGTTGGTCGGTTGGTTGTTCAGTCGGTTGTTTGGTCAGGCGGTATTTAAGCAAAATCTTTTCCGGTACTTTCAGCCATTTCACCTGATACTTGGCATAAATATTTATCAGAAGCACTAAATGTGCAAGACGCACATTTCACTAAATCCCCACGAAGATTACAATGTTATGGTCCCTAAATCAACTTGAAATGTCTTGTCCAGTGAATTCCTCTTTCAATTTCAGTCTCATTCATCTAATACTTTGCAAAAAAATGTTCTTCATTAGCAGTAGATGTACAAGACGCAAATTCACTTCGTTCCCACAAGGATTACGGAGTTATTGCCCCTGATTTGACTTTAAATATAATGTGACGCGAACTACATTTCTTAACCGACTCGGTTCAAATGTGGTGTGTGAATTGATAATCAGGTGAATAGGTGCGTGTCATAAATTTCACTTGAGTTGTCTCAAGGATCGCAGAATTATTGCCCTGGTTCCATTTTTGCATTATCTCCCTGTGGTTCATGTTGTTTTTCTTGTCCGGAACATTGCTCAAACATTATTTGATGTATTGACTTGAAATTCAAAATGTAATCAGAATCTGATGGCAACTAGGAAAAGTGCAGTGTCCAAGAACTGTAACGCTACCTGGTCCCATTTTTTAATTATCTCCTTTTGTTAAATAGCTTTTTTTACTTGTCTCGAAATTAACTTGAATATTATACATGGTATTTATTTGAAACTTAAAATATAAATAGATGGCGACTAGGAGAAGTGCAATGCCTAAGAACTGTGACTACACTTTTATACTGCTGTGGCAAATAACCATAACTGATTCTCTGTCCACTTTAAAAAAAAATGACTTTGCAGAAAAAAATGACAGTGCAGATATAGATGCCGATATCAGTGCTATATTGGCACGATACCTTCTGCTGACTGGGTATAGTGTGTAGTTAAATGCAACTACAGTGGTCACTCGATTCCTCAATGTCGGACGGGCTCAGCATAAAAAATTCGAAGAATCGCCATATTCAAGGAATCATTTATATGTCAAAATTCAATATATTATATTTGTTGATACCTCAACTTTATCTTTTCATTTATTATTTTGTTACGTTTAGACTTCAATAGTACCTTTTAAACATAGAATATATTTAATCATTACAAAAATAACTCGATTATAGCTTTCATTGCAAAAGTTTAGTCAGAAATAAGTTCTTTATTACCGATAATTTGATCAAAACCCTTTGTTTTATTTTGTGTAATTGCGGCGTTGTGTATATTTTTACATTTTTGTAATAAACACTAAACATTTTTCGTGGCTCTCCAAATTAATGATTACAGAGAAAAAAAAACACACACACCCAAACAAACAACCAAAATAGGCTTCTTTAATGACAAAAGATTAACTAGAAGTCGTTTGTTTAAGATACAAACGAAGCGGATTTTCGTTTGCCTATTTCAAAGGTATTGAATATATAGGTTAATACAAAGAAATTGAATAATGATGCATAATAATGAAAAATTTAATACGTAAATCATCATTATCATAAATATATATTTTCAAAAATAAGCTATTATTCTTTTTTTCATTTTCATCTTCTTAAGAAGATATGGATTTTATTTAATTACGCAACCGTTTACTATCAAATGAAAAAAAAAAAAATTTTAAATTTTTTTCCTTTTAAAATTTGAACCAAACTTGAAATTGTAAAAAAGAAAACAAATACTTTGAAATTCATGACTTTCAACCTTTAAATTGATTGAGTTTTACATTTGCAAAATTAGATAGAAACAAAGGCAGAGGTGTAAGCAAAATCATAAAAATACTATCTTATTTATATGTAATTTACGTTATAAACGTCTTGAAACTTTCAACAATTCATTTACTTAATATGTTTGCTTATTTTTAAAGATTTAGAAAAAGAAACCGTACAACATTTAGAAAACATAAAAAAATCAATAGGTAGATATATGTGTATTTGTCATTTTCTTCGGGTTTGCAGACAGCCGTGATAGCAAATGCAATAAGTTATCCTTATAGGTTTTCTGGCTCTAGTATAATAATACTAATTAATAAAAAATGCGACTCATTTACTCAAAAACTTATCACAATTCACTATTCAACGCAGATACTCTTTCCTGCAAAAGAACAATCGGATCTTGCTCAACCAACCCAATGACCGCTTTCATTTCTTTCTTCAAAGTAATAGATTTCCATGAATTAGCCCTTTTGGGAAACACATGAATAAGTCATGTTTGATAACGTAATCACTTGAAATTTTCTGGACTTTTTGCGCATGTTAAGGTACGGCAATATTACTTATCTAAAGTTAATATATCCAATCTTTTGAATTTTTAATATATTTTGCTTACAAATCAATGTTGTCATAAACAAGTGACACAACATAAATTCCTCAAGGTATGCTTAAGATTGCCCAAATACTCATGACGCTGGAGCGCGAATGCAAATTGAAATGAATTATTTTTATATTTCAACGACGACAAAATCATATGACTAAAGAAAAGTATTCTTTCTGGAAGGACATGATTAGCTAACGTTCTATTAATCCAGAAAAAAATATCCTCGAGAAAGTGAACAGGTTTGTTTTCATATTTTCAAGTAGGCATTCCATCAAACATGAATATTTGCCATGTTAGATGACGTAAAACTTTAAAGTTTCAAAACCTTATGAATGTACTAAGTTTCGGCATTATTGAAAATTTTAAGTTCATTGGTCTAATTGTCGATTTTATATGATTTTTTAAAAGTAATTCTTGCTTTATAATGCATGATATCATAACCACGTTACAAAACAAACATTTCTTGCAGTATGCATCACTTCAATTTTAACACTGTCAATTCTGAAGATTTAATTCAGATTGATTCTAAATTCATGATACCAGAGCGAGAGAAATGTTATAAAAGATATTTTTTTTTGTTGTTGTTGTTTTTTTGTCTTTTTAATGACGTCATTTCCATGTGACTTAAGAGAAAATCAGTCAGAAAAAAGTATGTAAATCTCGATGCCGATATGCTGTTCAATTTTCATGTTTCTTATGCATCGGGGGGCTTTGTAACATTAAAAAGTAATTTAAGAACCAAAGTTCGAACTTCGGTATCGCCATGAAATCTTAAACTTTTCAAATTTAGAAATTTGAATGCCAATGTGCACATCTTCATCTTAAAATACATCTTTTGTGAAAATATCAAGATGATCGGACCAGAATTGAAGGCTCTAAAGCGCGAACAAACTTTTGAAGCTGACGACAAATCTGATGTCATTTGACGTCATTGAAAAATTAAAAATAAATAAATTTATAAATTTAAACATTTTTATCGCCGCATTAGAATTTTCAAAAAATTGATTCAAGTCATGATTCCAGAGCAAAAGAAATTTTTCAAAAATATGTTTTTTCTCGTTTTTTTATGACGTCATAACCACCTGACTTACGAAAAAAAGACTTTAGGAAATCGGAAGCAGACCTCTAGGCCGATATGCTGTCCAGTTTTCATGCTTCTAATCCATTAGGTGGCCTTGTAACATTAAAATATAATTTTAGGACCTATGTTCGAAACTCGGTTTTGCCACAAAATCTCAATCTTTTCGAAATTGGAAATTTAAATGCCAAGGTGCACATCTACATCCTAAAATACATCTTCTGTGAACATATCAAGATGATCGGACCAGAATTAAAGGCTCTAGAGCTCGAACAAACTTTTGAAGCTGACGTCAAATCTGACGTCTTTTGACCTCATTGAAATTAAAAATAAATGAATTTATAAATTAAAACTTTTTAATTGCTGCAATACATTTTTCAAAAAGATTGAGTCAAAAAATAATGATACCAGAGCGAAAGAAATTTTTCAAAAATATGTTTTTGTCTATTGTATGACGTCATAACAACGTGACTTGAGATAAAATCCTTTAGGAATTAGAAAGCAGACCTCTTGGCAGATATGCTGTCTAATTTTCATGCTTCTAAGGCATCAGGGGGCCTTGTTACATTAAAAAATACTTTTAGGACCTAAGTTCGAAACTAGGTTTTGCCATAAAATCTCAATCTTTTCGATTTTGGAAATTTGAATGCCAAGATGCACCTGTACATCCTAAAATACATCTTATGTGAAAATATCAAGAAAATCGGACAAGAATTTGTCATTTGACGTCATTGAAAATTGAAAACATTTGATTTTAAAAATATATTTTGTTTTGTCGAAGCATTTTAATTTTCATGTTGCTTGGCCATTGGCAACAAATATAAATTTAGTCTTTAATGAGGTTGGAATAATAATAATAATAATTATTAGATTTCATTCGTTCATACGAATGATAGGACTTTCTGCTAACATTGAAAAATATACAGATTAATACCGTTAGAAAGCATATATATTAAATTCCCTACCTTTTACTTCTTTTGTTCGTATAGACTTCTCTTGCATGAACTTTGTGAAATAAGCCATATGGCAAAAATAAATAAATCTTTATTTTGATATCGCTTTCCTATAACTTGACCAATTTTAGTATTCTAGGTACCAAAATAAATGACCTGAAAATCCCTACAATTCCATTGTAGCATATTTGGGTCTAGTTTTATAGGTATTCAAAATATAAGCAATTAAACTTAAACCTCTTAATTCTGCATATCAAAATTCATTTTTTTTATTTTCGTGTACAGTCGCGGGAATAAAATAGTAAATGCTACCATGCAATAGAATCGTCGACGCGTGTAGCCTCGTGAGTTAAATTTCAATAACGCTTGTTCATACGATCGAGACGACTGTATTACACAAAGTTACTCCATTTTGCGCTTTTAGCTAACGGACAAATTAGCTTGCAGCGGGTTGAACGGATGACATTTGTTGATCATTTTATTTCAAACGTCTACACTTATATACGCTCATGGTATCTCAAGCTGGAAATTAAATTACATTGTACTATAACATATATTTTCACATGGTTTATCATTTATCATAAATTTGGAATATAGCTTGTACAACATTTATCGATTGCTGCAACAATAAAGTCGGAAATTGCAATGTTTCAACAACGGTCTAAATGACATGTGTCAAAACTCTCAAAGGATTATGGGTAACGCAATGCTGCACCTGATATGTATAAGTAACGGAAATAAAATGATTTGACACAACAATGAATCATTGTCAGCACTTGTTTAGTTTGTTTGTTTGTTTGTTGGGTTTAACGTCCCACCGACAGTATTTCAGTCATTTGGAGACGATGTCTACTTAATGCAGTTATAGTGCTGCCACACTGCAGTATCACGCCGTAGACATGTGGCATGATACCACACCCAGTCACATTATCCTGATACCGAGCCAACCAATCCTGCAACTACCTTATATGCTGAGCGCCAAGCAAGGAAGCTATAACAGTACCATTTTTTACGACTTTGGTATCGAACCCACGACCTCCCGCTCCCGAGGTGGACGCTCTAACCACTCGGCCACCGGGTACGGTACTCTTGTTTAGTTAGTAATATCAATATGATATAAGTAAAACTTTTTTTTTGCAATTTATATGACTAATACATATCTGTAAACTTACATTTTCCGAAAATGCTAGGTGCCAAAATAATCGTCTTAAAATTCTCTACATCTCACTTGCTTAATGTTTGCACTTCTTTCTAATGATTCTTAAGATATAAGCCGCTAAACTCTGACATGACGACAAAATCGCTGAAATTCTACATGTTTAAATTCTTATTTTTGATGTAACTTCCTTATACTTTGACCAATTTCAAAATTTTAGGTACCATAATAATTGTCTGAAAATTCTGTACATTTCACACGCTTTATATATCGGAATATGTTCGATATTTCTTGAAATACAAGCTCTTAAACATCGAAAATATGGCAAAAATCAACAAAGCTATATGCACGAATTTCTATAGAACGGCCAAAGATTGCTCTACAAATAATATTCATCATCGTATTTTCGAAAATCAAAGGTTTTCGAGATATAAACTGTTAAACACACTGAAGGTTACCAAATTTTTGTTTTTTCGCCATAACTCAACCGATTCAACCCCGATCATCAAAAAATATATATTATCTGAAAGGTCTTTCTAAGCACTACAAATTAAACGCATAGTGTCTCGATAGAATATTAACCGTTTTTGAGATATTTACGGCCGAAGAAAAACCGGATAATTGATATATGACCTTGACCTTTGTGATTTTCCGGAAACGGAAGTGACATGGCTCCATAGAATCTAATACTTCATCTTCAGTCAAAATTTCAAGCAAATCATACAAAAATAAAACCTACAGGGCTTAAAAACCGTTACGTTTTAATACGAAATTTTTTAAGCATTATGACGTCATTTGACGCCATATGACGTTCATCTACTTAGAGTTTAAAGAGAACCTAGAGACTTACAATCTGCTTAAATACCAGCTTTCTAGCTCATCTGGAAGCGATTTTATACGCATTTGAAATTTGACGTCAATGGTTCGAATCTTGAATTAGCCCTAGAACAAATGCCGTTTCGAATTTGGAAAATCGGACACCGGGATGAACAACTAGAGCCTAATATACACATTCTGTGAAATTGTGATGAAAATCGGCCTAGAAATAATGGCTGTAAATTCTTTTTTAACCGACGTCAAATCTGACGTTATATGACGTCATATGAATATGAAATTGCATCGGAAAGATCATAGTTTGAAATATATGCCTTAAAATTTTCATTGTTCTGGGCCAATGGCAACACATCGAAACACAAATATAAGAGGAAGAAAAAAAGAATAATAATAATAATAAGAAGAAGAGTAAAAAAAACAGTACAAGCCCAATAGGACTTTCTACCAGTAGGCAGAAAGTCCTAATAATAAAAAACATAACAAACCCAATAGGATTTCTGACGAAAGGGCAGAAAGTCCTAATAATAATAAGAAAATACATAACAAACCCAGAAAGCCCTAATAAAATTTTGGAGAATGCCGTTATGACAAAGGCAATGTGCTTATCGGTCCTGGTGTGCACAATTGCATCCTAAAATGCACCTCATTCTCTCAAATACGCATCGCAATTCACCTTTCAACACGGGCACTCTTTCCTGCGTAGAAACATCCGGATCAAAGGTAACCAACCCAATAATCGCCTTCTTTTCTTACTTCTAATTGCTAGATTTTCGTGTACAAGCCCTTATCCGAAAAACATGAATATCTTCCGTGTTTTTTGACGGAATCACTTAAAATTTTCAGAACCTTTTTCAAACCGTAGTCTACGACATTCCTACAAATTTCAACTTCATAAATTAACGTGCTGTTTTTATATGAATTTTTTAATAATTCTTGCTTAAGTATGCATGACGTCATAATCATATGACCAAACAAATAATCATGGCAGTATACATCACTTCACTTTACAGAGTGTTAATTCTGAAAAAATCATAATGTTTGACACAAAGTTATGAAACTACAGCGTTTCAATTTCGTTAAAAGTACACTTTTCGTCTTTCTGCCATAACTCAACCAATTCAACCCCGACCTTTAAAAACTAAATATCACCTGAAAGGCCTTTTAAAGCACTACAAATTTTACCTACAGTATCTAGGTAGGATTGTTTTCGTTTTTGAGATAATCCTTGCCCAATAAAACCACTGATAACTGACATATGATCTTGACCTTTACTATTTTCGGAAACGGAAATGACAAAGAAAAAGAGATGCTATATTGCACATTTAGTGAAAATTTTTATGCAAATCGGTCAAAAGTTAAGGCATGTAGGGCTTAAAAACCCTACATTTTGGATTAAAAGTGTGTAAACGCGTCACGACGTCATTTTACGTCATACTACGTCAGTCTTTTCAGAGCTGTAAGAAATTGATAAGACCTGTTCTGTCCAAATTTTAAATTTCTAGCTTATCTGAAAGCTTCGTAATACTTAAAATACATTTTCAGGTCCAAATTTCGAAACTTGGTTCAGCCATAGCTCCTTGGTCTTTTAGAATGTTGCAAAATGTATGTAATCCTGCACAACTAAATCGCAATCCATACATTCTGAGAAAAAATCAAGTCAATTGGTCAATAAATAACGGCTGTAGAGCGCGTAGAAGCTTTGGTTGCTTTTTTTAACCCTGACGTCACGTGACATCACATGAAGGAAAGTAATTGCTGCAATCAAAAGCGCCAAAGTCACTGTGCATACTGTTAAAATTTCATGCTGCTGCCTTTTCGGTAACCTGTTTTAATTTGAACCTCAAAAGGAAGAAAAAGGTAGAATAATAATAGTCACTTGATTTCATTCGTTGATACAAATGATAGAACTTTCTGCTACATTTGTCAAACACTAAAATCAAAAACGTAAAAGGATATGAAATTCCTGCCTTAAACTTGCTTTTGTATGGCAATAACTTCAAAAATATTTGGAAAAAAAAAACCAAAAAACGTTTAACTTGGAGGATATGGCTAAAGTAAATGAAACTCATTTTTTTTTATATCGATTTCAATTAACTTGGGCTATTTCTTTCCTCTTTGTAACAAATCAAATTTATTGAAAATGCTTACAATTCGATTTTTACATGATTCGGTCTACCTTAGAGGTTTTCAAGAAATAAGTAATGATTGAACTTAAAATTAAAAATTTTCGGATTTGGAAGTGACATTGTTCCACAGGATCACATGATGCACCTTCAATAAAAATTCATGCAAATCAAAAAATAAGGCCTACAGGTCTTAAAAACCGTTTAATTTTAACAAAATTAACGTTGACTTTATAAGGTCACATGACGCCATATGACGTTCATCTTTTCAGAATGTAAAGAAGACTTGGAGACTTATTTTCAGTCCAAATATTTGCTTTCTATCTTATCTAGAAGTGATATTATACGTATGTGAACTGAAATTTGGCGTCAATGCTTCTAATATTGGATAAGCCATAAAATCCTTGCTTTTTTAAATTTGGTAAAACGGAGACCAGTTGGCACATCTAGAGCGTAACATACACATTCTGTGAATTTTGATGAAAATCCGTCCTGAAATAATGGCTGTAGACCGCGTACAAACTTGTGTAGACAACGTCAAGATTGATGTCATATGACGTCATAGGCATGAGAAAATCAATGAAATGATATATAAAGTATCTTAGATATATCAGGAAAAAATTTCATGCCCCTTGGAACTTTGCAACATAAAAACTTAACACGTAGATATCAAATATTCTTTTTGACTTTATGACGTCTTATGACGTCAAATGACGGTAATCGTCACAAAATATAAATAAGTCTTAAAGACTAATATTCAGTCCAAATATCAACTTTTTAAATCATCTGGAAGCGATTTTATACGTATTTTAAATTTGACGTCAATGGTTCGAAATTTGGATTCGCAATAGAACCATCGCCTTTTCGAATTAGGAAAATCGGACCCGGAATACACAACTAGAACGTTACATATACAATCTGTGAAATTTTATGAAAATCGGTCCAAAAATAATGGCTGTACACAGCGTAAAATATTTTTGTCCTGACGTCAAATCTGACGTGATATAACGTCATATTTATATGAAATACATTGCATTCTAAAGCCCATGGATTGATGTATATACCATTAAATTTCCATGGTCCTGGGAACTTAACAACATATTTGATTTAACGCGTATATATCAGAATTTTTTTTGACCTTATAATATATAAATAACGATAATCTTCACAGTAATGTAAAGCCCACTTGGAGACTTATATACTATCCAAATATTAGCTTTCTAACTCATCGGGAAGCGATTTTATACCTATTTAAAGTTTGACGTCAATGGTTCGAATCTTGGATTCGCCATTTAACCTTTGCATTTTAGAATTTTGAAAATCGGACACCGGGATGCACAACAAAAGTGTAACATACACATTCTGTGAAATTTTGATGTAAATCGGTCCAGATTTATGGCTGTAGACCGCGTACAAACATTTTTAGACGACGTCAAGTTTGACGTCAAAATACTTAAAAGTCAAATGAAAAATATTGAAATGCAAAATGTTCTATTTGGAACATATGCTGTTAAATTTTCCTGGTACTTGGACGTTTTCAACATAAAACATTTATAAACATTAGCACGTAAAATTTAGAAATTTCTGTTCATATCATGACGTCATATGACGTCAGATGACGTTCATCTTCACAGAATGTAAAGCCCACTTAGAGTCTTATATACTATCCAAATATCAGCTTTCTAACTCATCGGGAAGCGATTTTATACGCATTTGAAATTTGACGTCAATGGTTCGAATCTTGGATTCGCCATAGAACCATTGCCTTTTAGAATTTTGAAAACGGACACCGGTATGCACAACTACATCCTAATATACACATTCTGTGAAATTTTGATGAAAATCGGTCTAGAAATAATGGCTGTAGACCGCGTACAATTTTTTTCACCTGACGTCAAATCTGACGTTATATGACGTCATATGAATATGAAATTCAATGCTTCCGAAAGATCATGGTTTCAAATATATGCCATAAAAATTTCCTTGTTTTTGGCCAACGACAACACATCGAAATTAACACAGATATAAGAGGAAGAAAAAAGAATAATAATAAGAAGAATAAGAATAACTAGATTTCGTGTGCACGGCAAACGATAGGACTTTCTGCAAATCGTTCAAAAGTCAATCAAACTGAAAATTATTGAAACGGAATACGCAGGAAATATTAGGTATCTAGAGTGTAACCTATACATTCTGTGAAACTTTTAGAAGAATTCATAAATTTATAATGTCTACAGAGCGTTTACTAACTTTTTTGATCTGACGTCTGTTCTTACGTCATATGAATATGAAATCAATGCATATGAAAATTCAGCATATTTAATATATGCCATAATTCTTTTGTAATTCTGGACCATTGGGATCTATTGGAATGTATTGCACCAGAAATGAAAACATAATGTAACCCCATTACGTCTGGCCTATGAAAATCTTAAGAAAACCTTTTGAATAACAAATGTGTGAATTTCAGCTTTTTATCTGAATACTAAACTTAATTTCAAGGTCATATTATAGAAACTTGGTTTTACCACAGAACCTCGGCCTTTTCAATATTTTGAAAATGAAAGTAATTATGAACAACAAAAGCCTAATTAAAACTTTCTGTGAAATTTACTAGAAAATCGGTTCAAAAATAAATTCTGCAGAGCGCGTACAAACATTTTAACTGACGTCAAATCTAGCGTCTTATGACGTCCTATGAATTTGAAAATCATTGCATTCGAAAATATTTGCCATACAATTTTCATTGCTCTGGGCCACTGCCAATTACATTTTCCGAAAACATTTAAAATTATGTAAAAGTGAAAGGATGGTATTTTCCGAAAATGCTGTATTTACAGTGCAGCTATACCACGTAACCGTGACGTCATTAAAGGTATTAAAACCAATACAAATCTATCAACTTTTTTAAATTCATTTAGAACTTCAGACGTCATATGACGTCAAATGACGTTCTTCTTCACAGAATAGAAAGCTTAATAAGGGTAGTTCCAGGATTGATGACCCGGTGTCCGGATAATGTGACTGGGTGTGGTATCATGTCAACTGTCTACGACGTGATACTGTGCAGTGTGACAGCACTACAATTGTCTCAAGTAGACATTGTCTCCAAAAGACTTAAATACTGTCGGTGGGACATTAAACCTAATGAACTGTACTTATATTTTAGTATTTAATTTAGCATCTTTTTCTTTCCTTAGGAGTCCGTTTGGATCGAGCTGATAATCACCCCTTTGCAAAAAATATTCCGAAACTTATCATTCTTATGTAAATATTTATCTATAAACATGATTATTTAAGCAACTTTACTAAATGTTTACAAGAGACGTCAACATGCGCCAGTGTGCACACCTCGTGTGTAGGGATCGGTGTAGTAAACACTCCCATATATGATATCACGTGAATAGGGCGGAGCATAATTTGAAATAATGACATGCGCATTTCGCCATAAACTCTTAACAGTTAAATCACAATTAAGTAGACAAGTCTCGCAAAATCTCGAATTCTTAACAAATTTAATCGACCAGGAATTTGAAATTTTGGGTTCACTGACTAGATAGAAATAGCGGGCAAACTCTCAACAAAGTTACTCCATTTGGCCCTTTTAGCAAACGGACAAATTAGCTTGCAGCGTCTTGAACGGATGACATGTGTTGATCATTTTGTTTCAAACAACTACACATATATACGCCCATTGTATCTCAAGCTGGCAATTAAATTACATTGTACTATAACATATATTTCACATAGCTTATCATTTATCATAAATTTGGAATATAGCTTGCACAACATTTATCGATTGATGAACAATAAAGTCGGGAAATTGCAACAACGTCTAAATGACATGTGTCAAAACGCTCAAAGGATTATGGGTAACGCAATAGCAGCAACTGATATGTATATGTTATGTAAATAAAATGATTTGACACAACAGTAAATCATTGTCAACACTTGTTAAGTTTGTTTGTTTGTTTGTTGGGTTTAACGTCCCACCGAGAGTATTTCAGTCATTTGGAGACGATGTCTACTTTATGCGGGTATAGTGCTGCCACACTGCCGCATCACGCCGTAGACATGTGGCATGATACCACACCTAGTCACATCATCCTGATACCGAGTTAACCAGTCCTGCAACTACCCTTATAAGCTGAGCGTCAAGCAAGGGAGCTATAACAGTACCATTTTTTACGATTTTGGAATGTCGTGGTCAGGGATCGAATCCACGACCTCCCGCTTCCGAGGCGGACGCTCTAACCACTCGGCCACCAGGAACGGTACACTTGTTTAGCTAGTAATATCAATATGATATAAGTAAAAAGTTTTTTTTCTGCAATTTAGATGACTAATACATAGCTGTAAACTTACATTTCCGAAAATGCTTCAATTAACGTGAAAGCGAAAGTAGGATTTTTTTTCGAAATTTCTTACAATTGGGTTTAAATTCGTATTTTTGATGTAACTTCCTTATACTTTAATCAATTTTAAAACTCTTTGTACCAAAATAATCGTCTTAAAATTCTCTTTATCTCATTTTCTTAATGTGTGGATCTTAATGTGTGGATTTATTTCTAATGAGTTTTAAGATAATAGCCGTAAAACTTTGACATAACGGCATAAATGAAATTCTTCATGTTTAAATTCTTATATTTGATGTAACTTCCTTGTACTTTGATCAATTTCAAAACTTAAGGTACCAAAATAATTGTCTTTAAATTCTCTACATTTCACACTCTTTATGTATAGGAAAATTTTCAATACTTTATGATATACAAGCTCTTAAACCTCCTGTAAAATGAAAAAATCACCAAAGCTATATGAACGAATTTCGTTTCTTTTTCCCATTACTCCATGAATCTTTGGCCAATCATTAAACTTTAAGCATCAAAGGAACGGCCAAACATCGCTCTACTAATAATATTTATCATCATATTTTCAAAAATCAAAGGTTTTCGAGGTATACACTGTTAAACACACTGGGGGTTACCAAATTTTCATTTTTCCGCCATAACTCAACCGATTCAACCCCGATCATCAAAAACTAAATATCATCTGAAAGGTCTTTCTATGCACTTCAAATTATACGCATAGTGTCTCGATAGAATATTTACCGATTTTGAGATATTTAAGGACGAAGAAAAACAAGATAATTAATATATGACCTTGACCTTTGGGATTTTCCGGAAACGGAAGTGACATGGCACTTTGAAGATGATCCTAACGTTGAGAAAACTTTCATTTATGTCTTACTTTTTCTGATAGGGGGCGTTTTATTTGAAATTTATTAATGGCTAATAACTCAGTTATTTGAGGTCCTATTCAAATGCGGTTTTTTGCATTCTTTTCCTTGTTGATAGCCTAATAAAATATGGTAGGTTTCGAGGTGCATTTCCCTGAAGGTTTTTGAGCTACAGAAGGTTGAAAGTTCGTACCTCGCAAAAAAAAATGTGCAAATGAGGGTAAGTCTACGAAAAACCTATCAATTTTAGTTAGAGATCAGATAGAAGAATTGTGTTTGCTGCAAATGATTGGCAAGACATATACGCACAAAATATATGGGGGGGCGAATTTAAGAAATGCATGGTTTGCCCTCTAGAAACGGTCAAACTTCACTAAATTTTAGGAAAAATTAAAATTTCAAAAACATGTTTTTTGTCGCTCCTGACTTTATTTTCTGTTCATTCTTCATGAAATTTTCACACGATATGTATTGTTATGTTCGAAAGAACCTCACAATTCAAAAAATAAAAACAATTTGAAAAGGTCAAGGTCATATTACGATTATTGTGTTTTTATTCGGCCACAAATAGCTCCAAAACTAAAAATATTTCATTGGGAGTATATGAACAAATGTTTTAGTTCTTAAAGAGCTCTTTCCAGTGATGTTTAGTTTTTGATCGGACTTGATTTGGTCATTATACGGCAGTCCAAAGTTTGATCCTTTTTTGGAATAATAGTAAATCAGTTTTTATGCTTCAAATTCTGATATATAAGAAAAGAAAGTTTGACTTGTGCGACTAGTATACTTGATTGAACTATTTGCTGCTTTGCTAGGTACCTAAAGGTAAAAATTTAATCAATTTTGTTCCTCATTTTGCCGCTAGGGCGCTCTTTTCTTGAAATCATTCTTTTGCTTATAACTCAAAAAGTTGAAGTCCGATTCGAATTTGGTTTTTTGCATTCTGTTCCCCGTTGATAGCCTTATAACATATGATAGGATTCGAGGGTCCTTGTGGCTGAAAGCTTTTGAGCTACTGGAGGTTGAATGTTCGAACCTCGCAAAAAAAAAAATGTGCAAATGAGGGTAGGTCTACGAAAAACCTATCCGTTTTTGTTAGAGATCAGATAGAAGAATTCCGTCTCCTGCATACCATTTGAAAGACATATACACACAAAATATATGAGGTGGCGAATTTAAGAAATGCGTGGTTTGTCCACTAGAAACGGTCAAACTTCACTGAAGTTAAGGAAAAATTAAAATTCCAAAAACATGTTTTTTGTCGCTCCTGACTTTATTTTTTGTTTATTCATCATGAAATTTTCACACGTTAGGTTTTGTTAAGTTGGAAGGGGCCTCACAATTAAACAGTTAATAAACATTGAAAAGGTCAAGGTCATATTGCTATAATTGTGTTTTTATTCGGCCTCAAAGTGCTCCAAATCTAAAAATATTTCATTGAGAGTATATGAACAAAAGTTTTAGTTTTAAATAGTTCTTTCGTATAATGTTTAGTTTTTGAAGATCGGACTTGATTTGTTCATTTTACGGCAGTCCAAAGTTTGATCCTTTTTTGGAATAATTGTTAATCAGTTTTTATGCTTCAAATTGTGATATATAAGAAAAAGAATGTTCGACTAGTGCGACTTATGTAATTGTTTGAACTATTTGCTGCATTTCTAGGTACCTAATTGTAAAATTTTTATCAATGTTGTTTTTCATTTTGCTGCTAGAGGGCGTTTTGCTTAAAATCACTCTTTTGCTTATAACTCAAAACGTTAAAGTCTGATTGAAATGCGGCTTTCAGCATTTTGTTCCTTGTTGACAGCTCCACAAAATGTGATGGATTTCAAGGGATAGTGTATGGGAAAATATTTGCGCTAGAAGAGGTTGAATGTTCTAACATTGCAAAAAAAAACCTGTGCAAATGAGAGTAGGTCTTCAAAAAAACTTTGAGTTCTGTTTCATATTGAAAATTGTGGCTGAGTTGAAATAAAGTGTTCGAGTTGATTATGTTAAAAGCGAAAACCGAGATACCGCTTGCGGTTCTAGTTTTTGTTGTTGTTGTTGTTGTTTTGTTTTGTTTTTTAATTTCTTTTGCAATATGAGACATATATACATTTGTAATAATGAAAATCAGTCATTCAAGTACATAATTTCAACTTCATAATGGTTAAAAGTCCAGGGTTTTCCGTATGCGCGTGTGACTATCCGGCCGATGTGCGACCGGCTTTGATTTTGCCAACATATCATAATCCCTAGAGCGACCCAATTTGCATGCATAATAATCTTGCATTAATTCTGCCAAATTAGTGATAGCACTGATTACAGCATTAATATTCGAAAAACATAAATGTCCAAGATTCAACCGTGAAATATGAAGGGGAAAATTTAAATGGGACTCATTAAAAAGACGAACATTTATTGGCCCAAGAATGATTGTAAATCGCGAATATACTCTTCTTAGAGTGAGGCGATCACTCAAGATGATCATATGTATGTCGAACTCGAAAGGTAGCCAGTAAATAAAGAAAATAAATCAAAGGATTTACTTTCCAGAACAAAAATGTGTATTTTTTTCTGTCTGAACGTCTCTTAGTCTGTAATTTGGGTCATCGTGTTTTAAATTAATGATTGAAACAGCCATAACTCAACTGAATCAACCCCGAGCATCAAAAACTAAATATCATCTGAAAGTTCTTTCAAAGCACTACAAATTATACCGATAGTGTCTAGATAGAAAATTTACCATATTTGAAGCATTTTAGGCCGAAGAAAAAACCGATAATTAATATATGACCTTGACCTTTGCAATTTTCTGGAAACGTAAGTAACATGGCTCTATAAAATCTAATGCTGCACCTTCAGACAAATGTTCATGCCAATCATACAAAAAATAAAGCCTGTGGGGCTTAAAAACTGTTTAATTTTAATACGAAAGTTTTTTTGCATTTTGACGTCATATAACGTCCATCTTCTCAGAATGTAAAGAAGACCTAGAGACTTATATTCTGTTTTCTTTCTAGCTCATATGGAAGAGATTTTATAAACATTTAAAATTTGACATCAATGGTTCGAAATTTGAATTCGCCATAGTACCATTGCCTTTTCAAATTTTAAAAAACGGACACCGGGATGCACAACTACAGCCTAACATACATTTTAGAAAAATTCATCAACTCATAATGTCTGCAGAGCACTTTCAAATTTTTGATCTGACGTCTATTCTGATGTCATATGGATGTGAATATCATTGCAATGAAAATTCAGCATATTCAGCATATTCAATATATGCCATAAATTCTTCGTAATTCTGGACGATTGGGATCACACTGAATTTATTTTGCACGAGAAATTAAAAAATATAATAACCCCATGACGCCAAATGACGTCCGGCCTATGAAAATCTGAAGAAAACACTATTTGTAAATTTCAGCTTTTTATTTCATATGGAGTCTCTGAAGTACTAAACTTAAATTCGAGGTCATATTTTTTTTTTAAATTGAACCTCAGTCTTTTCAATATTTTGAAAACAAAAGTAAGGATGTACAACAAAAGCCAACTTATACCTTCTGTGAATTTACTAGAAAATCCATTCAAAAATAAATTCTGCAGAGCGCGTATAAACGTTTAACATGACGTCAAATCTAGCATCTTTGACGTCATATGACGTTTATGAATTTGAAAATCATTGCATTCAAAAGACATGGTCTGAAATATTTGCCATAAAATTTTATTGTTCTGGGCCATTGCAAATTACATTTTCAAAAAATGTTTAAAATTATGTAAAAGTGAAAGGGCATTTTCTATTTTCCGAAAATGCTTAACTTACAGTGTAGCAATACCACGTGACCAGGACGTCACTTAAGGCATCAAAACCAAGACAAAACTGTCAACTTTTGTCTCCGCTTGAACATAGAAAAGTACCCGTAAGTAGTATAGGTTAGTTCATAGTTGCCTTTAACTGCACAAAATACCCAGTCAGCAGAAGTTATCGGGCCAATATAGCACTGATATCTGCACCTATGTCTGCACTGAGGGTGATTAATACCCCCGCAAAATGCTTTGATACAGGAGAAGCAAGACTCCAAGCGGAGCATATATAAGAAACTGTATACATAGTATTTTATTTATGTTAGTAATCAATAAGTAAGTAAAGTCATTTTTAAAGTGGATAGAGAATCAGTTATGGTTGTTTAGGCATAGCAGTATAAAAGTGTAGAGTTACAGTTCTTTGACATTGCACTTCTTCTAGTCGCCATCTGTTTACATTTTGAGTTTCAAGTAAATACCATGTATAATATTCAAGTTAATTTCGGGACAAGAAAAAAAGGTATTTAACAAAGGGAGATCGTTAATTAATGGGACCAGGTAGAGTTACAGTTCTTGGAGACAGCATTCCTAGTTACCATCAGATTAAGTTACCATTTTACTTTTCAAGTCAATACATTGTATAATATTTGAGTAACGTTCCGGACAAGAAAAAAAACGAATGGAGATAATGCAAAAATGGAACCAGGGCAATAATTCTGGGATCCTTGAGACAACTCAAGTGAAATTTATGACACGCACCTCTCCACCTGATTATCAATTCACACACAAAATTTGAACCGAATCGGTTAAGAAATGTAGTTCACGTCACACGATATTTAAAGTTGAATCAGGGGCAATAACTCCGTAATCCTTGTGGGAATGAAGTGAAATTTGCGTCTTGCACATCTAATGATAATGATGAACATTTTTTTGCAATGTATTAAATGAATCAGTCTAAAATTGAAAGAGGAATTTACTGGACATGAAAGTTGATTCAGGGGCAATAACTTCGTAATCCTTGTGGAAATGAAGTGCCGGAAAAGATTGTGCTCAAAGACCGCATGACCGACTGACCAACCAACTGACCGACAGGCTGATTCTCTTCCATTTGCACTGGTATAAAAAGAATGGTTGGTTAACAGGGGTCTTCATTTCAAAACAAAAATAAATCAATAAAAACCTAATATCATATTAATTAATAAAAAATCTAAATGTTTTAGAACATACATGTAGTTGCTTGCAACGCTGTTCTAAGGAAGCGCACATTTTGGATTGGACAAAATTTCGGGGCTTTATTAAGAAATTTTATACTTATAGATGTCACCCTTTTTTTACTACACTGAGAAAAAAGTCCAAAATTTATTATCTCTCTTAACACTAAATGGTGACAATTTTCATGTTTATTTCAGACTCAGTACGATTGCGTTATGGAAGTCAAAATTGAATAAACATGTGTTGAAAATCGTTGCTGGAGATATTGTATTTAATAAACTTAACGAAAACAGATACTATGCAGGAGACAAATTCGCAATTCATGCGGAGATATTTCAAACGATGACTGGCTGAAATTTCCAGCAAGAGCCGACAATATATAAGTTGTAAATTTGAGTCCCAGTCATTTTTTTTTTCGTTTTTTTTTACACCTGTTTTTTTTTTTTTTTTTCTTTTGCAATATGAGATATACATATTTTCGTCATAATGAAAATCAGTAATTCAAGTACATTTGTGTGTATATATATATATGAAAATACTAAATTACATGTAATTCAGATCTCTCGAGATGGACGTACAATTTAAAATTATGTGCAAATTTGATACATTGAAACTCAAATTATCATATGTCTGCATCGTTTAATCAGTTCAACTTCATAATGGTTTATAGTCCAGGGTTTTTCCCATGCGCTTGCGACTAGCCTGTTGATTTACAACATGCTTTGATTTTGCCGACATATCATAATCCCTACTGCAACCAATGTTTACATGCTCTGAAATACAAATACATACGCGTGTGTATATATTCTTCAAATCACATTTCACGTGCATTTGATTGACAGATAACCCAATGGCATATTGAATTTTATCACAGCATCCATGCATCACCAATTCTTGACCGAGATGCGCCATATTTGTGTTGATAATGACCGTGTATTTATTTTACCAAATTAGTGATAGCACTGATGACAGCATTAATATTTTTAAATAATAAATGTCCAAGAGACAACCATAAAATTTGCAGTTAAAAATTTAATTGGGAGTCAGTAAAAAAGACGAAAATTAATTTGCCACGGAATGATCATGTGTATGTCAAACTTGAAAGGTAGCCAGTAAATAAAGAAAATAAAACAATGGATTTACTTCCCATAGCAAAAAAAAAATGTCTCAACGTCTGTTAGTCTGTAATTTGGGTCATCCTGTTTAAATGATTGAAAGCAAGTTCAGGCTGTCCTTCGCTATAATATACTCTTAACGGAGCTGTATTTCAATAGATTTGACTGTTTCGTTACATTTTGGAGTATACTTAGTTCATGTATATTTTAACACCATTGAACTAGCAGTATAATTGGACATTTGTTAAGAAAAGATCACCTGTTAATTGATGGTGTCGTATTACTACAAAATATGTTTAAAAAAAAGATGAAAAAGCAATGTATTTTGGGGAAAAAAACAACAACAACATTATTTCAAATTGCCTCCACATAACATCTCTCCTACATCCGTTCAGCATTTCTTTTTTCCTATTTTTTTTATTAACATAAATAAATTTAAAAAATAATTTTGCCACAGGCATAAAATTAAAAAAATGCATTCAGGTTTTGAAAAAGACAATAATGTAATGCCCAGACATTACTGAATTTACTTATCTTTGTATTTGTCCTTGGGTTGGCTAATTTTATCTGCTATTGGTGATTTTGCAGCGTTCTCTGACAAATCACATACATTTTGACATTTGACTGACTTATTTGCCAGCTGAACTAGCCAAATTAATGCATTACGCCAGGAATTTTCTTTACTCCTCCGTGTCACATTTGCACTTGGTCTCGATGTAGACATGCCATGTAATCCATTTGTGTAATGTCTGTATTTAGATATTCAGTGTGGTTTAAATGCCATTTCCAGCTTGATTCACTTTTACAAGTTATTGTTAAGGTTTATGCCAAGTAAATCCGTTTGATTATTGGAAGTTCATTTTATTTTTAAATGTGCACACGCCTGTTTACACGAGGGAGACCATTTTGTATTTACCATTTCCGGTTTTCACTCGGTACTGGTGTTCTGTATACTGTAATGTACTGTACTATACTATATTATTTGTTTCGAATCTTGGATTCGCCATTTAACCTTTACCTTTTCGAATTTGGAAAAATGGATATGTGTAATAAAGAGAAAGGATATGTGTAAATATAGAGTACAACTAGAACGTCTTTAATATTGGATAAACGGTTTTTAAATCTGGATAAAAGTCGGATATTAAAATATTTAATTTGTTCCTATATTTACTAGAAACAAAGCAACATTTTTCCACATATAACCTTTGCACTTTCATTCCATAAAGAATAATTAAAGTTGTTTTGTATAGGTGCAAACGCTTAACATCGATAGAATGACAAAATAAACCCTGGACGGACTTGCGGTGAATATTTGTCTATCGTGGTTTCGCGGAAAACGCTTTCCGCGTGAGCAAAATTTACTATAACGCTGATATGTGTTTTAAGGTATATCGGTCGATGTGTGAATAAATTCAATGTCAAGATTTATTTAAAATATTTTATATTGGCGTAAACATATAACTTGTGTAAACGTGAAAATCTGAATATGACATAATTATGTAAATTTGAACGTTACGTAAAAAAATAGGTTACAACTTCGTATACAAAGGAAACACTCGTTTTGTAGAAAAAAAAAAAAGCAAAGGCATTTTTATTTTATTTCAATGCATCCGACCGATTTTCATCAAAATTTCACAGAATGTGTACAAATAAAAAAATAAAAATACGCTCCAGTTGTGCATCCCGGTGTCCGTATTTCCAAATTCGAAAAGGCAAAGGTTCAATTGCGGATCAAAGATTCGAACTATTGACGTCAAATTTCAAATGCGTATAAAATCGTTTCCATATGAGCTAGACAGCTAATATTTTAACAAAATACATTTCTATAGGTCATCTTTACATATTGAGAAAATGAACGTCATATGACGTCATAAGGTAAAAAGTAATTACTAATTTCTACGTGTTAAATTCTTTATGTTACAAACGTCCGAGCACCTTAAAAATTGAAAAGCAATGCTTCACATAGATTATTTTGCATTTTAATGATTTTCATTTGTCTATGACGCGTTTTGGCGTCGAACTTAACGTCATCTAAAAATGTTTGTACGTGGTCTACAGTTATTAATTCTGGACCGATTTTCATCAAAATTTCACAGAATGTGTATTTTACGCCCTTGTTGTGAATCCCGTGTCCGTTTTTCCAAATTCGAAAAGGCAAAGGTTCTCTGACGAATCCAAGAGTCGAACCATTGACGTCAAATTTCAAATACGTATATCATCGCTATCAGATGCGTCAGAAATCTCATATTTGGACTGAATATAAGTCTCCAGGTCTTTTGTACATTCTGAGAAGATGAATGTCATATGATGTCATTTGACGTCATAAGTTCAAAAAGACTTGCTAAAATGTAACGTATTTTTAGGCCTGTAGGCTTTATTTTTTGTTAGAGTTGCATTGATTTTTTTACTGATGGTGCAGCATAAGATCCTATAGAGCATGTCACTTCCGTTTCCATATAATTGGAATTATCGTTTTTTCTTAAATATCTCAAAACCGGTAAATATTTTATTGAAACAAAATGTGCATTATTCGTATGCTTTAAACGAGCTTCTATGTGATATAATGTTTTAAGATCTGTGCTAAATAGGTTGAACTATGGCGAAATAAAAAAAAAGAATTGTAACCGCCATTGCGCTTAACAGTTTATATTTAAAACACCCCAAAAGCCGTTTTTTTTTCTCAAGCACTTCGTGAAACCTTAGGATTTGTTTGTATGCGAGCGAACTACAGTTCCAAGCTATTTTATTCAGCGATTTAACGTACTATTTGAAAAAAATGACTAAGCTACTGATGGAGATCCAATATTCCGTGGAAAGCTTATATTTTTTCCTTGGATTGACATTTGTCCCATCAAAATCGATGAAGAAACGAATTACTTACGGGGTAAGCGGAGCCAAATGTTGAAAGTTTTGTCTTGGTTTTGGTGCCTTCAGTGACGCCATGGTCTTGTGGTATTGCTACACTGCGAGTTAAAGCATTTTCGGAAAAAAACCTACTTTCACTTTTACTTAATTTTAAGCATTTACGGAAAAATGTAATTGGCAATGGCCCAGAACAATGAAAATTGTATGGCAAATATTTCATACCATGTCTTTTCGAATGCAATGATTTTCAATTCATATGACGTCGTATGAAGCCATATTTGATGCCAGGTAAAACGTTTATAAGCGCTCTGCAGAATTTATTAGTAAATGGATTTTTTCTTGTAATTTTCACAGATGGTGTAAGTTTTAAGTTTTGCATCCTTACTTATTCAAAATACTAAAAAGACCGAGGTTCTGTGGTGAAACTAAGTTTCGAACATATGACCTCAAAATTAATATAAGTATTGCAGAAACCAAATATGAGAAAGAAAGCTGAAATTTGCACATGTTGTTATTTTGAAGGTTTTCTTTAGATTTTCATAGACCCGATGTCATTTGACGTCATAGCGTTCTTATGTTTTCATTTCTCGTGCAATAAATTCGATGTTATGTCAATGGTCCAGAATGATGAAACATTTACGACATACATTTAAAAAGCTGAATTTTTAATTGCAATGATATTCTTTTTCATATGACGTCAGAATTGACGTCAGGTCAAAAAGTTTGTAAGCGCTATGCAGACATTATAAATGGATGGATTTTCCTAAAATGTTCACAAGATGTTAACGTTACATTCTAGATTCCTAATGTCTTCTTCGTATTCTGTATGAATAATTTTTCGTGTGATCAAGTTTTAGTTGTAGAAAGTCCTGTCGTTTGCCGTGCAAACGAAATCCTATCATTATTATGCTATTTTTTCTTCCTTTTGACGTTCAAATTAAAACAGATTTCCAATGAGTCAGCAGCATGAAACTCTATCAGTGGGTACAGTGACATTGGCCCTTTCGAGTGTAACAATTTTCACACACACAAAAAGAAACTACAAATGTTCATATGCATTCCAGGTGACTTGATATTTTCACAGAAGGTGTACGTTAGGATATAGATGTGCACTTATGTTTTCAATTTTCAAAATTCGAAAATTTCGGGATTTTATGTCAAAACAGAGATTCGAACTTTGATCATCAAAATATAATTTAGTGTTACAAAGGCTCTTGACAAGCTAAAAGTATGAAAATTGGACGGTTGGACGGCATATTTGACAAGAAATCTTCTTTGTTTTCTGTGACCTCTGACGTCGTATGACGTCATTTGACGTCACACCGTATTATGCATTTATGCATTCAAAATAAGCGAATTTAAGCCCTGTAGGCATTATTTTTTAACCGAATTTCCGAATTTTTCGTTTGTTGTTGTTGTTTTTTTTGCTTTAAACATATCTAAAACGATTGATATTCTACTGAGACACTATGTATTATTTGTAGTGCTTTCAAAGACCTTTCAGATAATATTTAGTTTTTGAAGATCGGGGTTGAATCAGTTGAGTTATGGCATTTAACGGCTTATTTCTCGAAAATTATCATTTTTGAAAAATAGAGTATGAATATAATTTGTAGAAAATTGCATCGGCATTGTATTGGTGGTTAAATTTTAAAGATTGACCTAAGATTCATAAAGTTATAGGGAAAATACAAAATGACATGAACATATATTTGCTCTAAAAGTGGTTAAAGATACATCCATATATTAAGCGTGTTAAATGTTGGGAATTTGGAGACCTTTCCAGCGTTACCCAGCCTTTTTAAAATTGGACTAAATATAAGGAAGTTACATGAAAAATAAGAATTTAAAACGTTCTTATTTGCATTTCTGCAGGTTGTCTAAGATATTAAATTGTTGTTGTTTTTTCTAAGAAACTATTAGTTTTTTAAAAATAAGTTAACAAGAAGGCCAAGACAGCCCTAAATCGCTCACCTGAGAAATATTGCAGTCATTGCATCTGAATAAATAATCAATGCAGAATTACAGCAAGACCATCTAAATTCCACACAAGAACTGTACCTGCCATCCAAATTTTGAAGGTCATAGCTCTAATATGGCAATTTTGACACCAGGGCCATGATTTGATCAGACTTGAGTGAGGTCCAGTAGTAAACATCTTAACTCAAGGCTTTGTTGTTTCTGGTAAGAAGATCTTGTGATGGTTTTCCAATATAAGTAAAATCAAGTAACCCCTAAGACAGGGCTAATTTTTACCCCAGGGCCATGATTTGAACAAGTGGGTAGGTCATGTTACAAACCAAATACCTAAACTCATGGCCTTATGGTTTCTGACAGGAAGATTTTTTTCTAGTTTTTGAAAGGGTTACTTTTGTCGGCGGCGGCGTCCCCATCTGCTTGTCCGGAGCATAACTTTGTCACCATAACTTGGAATGACTTGAGACTTGGTATATGTGTTTCTTGCGATAACCCGGAGTGCAATGCACAAGAACCATAACCCTAGCTTGTGTGCTTTTTGAGTCATTCCACTTTGATAGATTTTCTTGGAGCATTTCTTGTCCAGAGCGTAACTTTGTCACCATAACTTGGAATGACTTGAGACTTGGTATGTATGTTTCTTGCAATAACCCGGAGTGCAGTGCACAAGATCCATAACTCAACCTTGTGCGCTTTTTGAGTTATTCCCCTTTGATAGCATTTCTTGTCCGGATCATAACTTTGTCACCATAAGTTTGAATGACTTAAGACTTGGTATGTATGTTTCTTGCAATAACCCGGAATGCAGTGCACAAGAACTATAACTCTACCTTGTGCGCTTTTGGAGTTATTCCCTTTGATATATTTTCTTGGAGCATTTCTTGTCCGGATCATAACTTTGTCACGATAAGATTGAATGACTTGAGACTTGATATGTTTATTTTTTTGCAATAACCCGGAGTGCAGTGAACAAGAACCATAACTCTACCTTGTGCACTTTTTTAGTTATTCCCCTTTGATCAATTTTCTTAGAGCATTTCTTGACTTGAGACTTGGTATGTAAGTTAAAAGGGTTAAACAACAAAAAAGTAATCATATTTCATTATACTTGTTCATATGTTTTAGTTATCATACTCCTTACATTTTTTTATTTGATCTTCATAAGCATTTCTCTGTTTGATGGCAACATTATTGCGCATTAATACCCCATCCTTAAAGAAAGTGACAAACTGGCATCCGACTCGCAGAGTTCTAGTTCCTATATAAGTCTGTGTAAAATCAAGTGACCCCTGGGGCGGGGCCAATTTTGACCCAAGGGCAATGATTTAAACAATCTTGGTAAAGGTCTTGAAGACAGTGCCACACACTAAATATCTAAGCTCTAGGCCCTGCGGTTTCGGAGAAGAATATTTCACTTTAAAAATCTATTTTTAGCTCCTGTTAGCCAGATTTACGATGGACCGGAACCATTTGTACAACTATGGTAAAGCTTTACCCAAGGAACATTCCTGTAAAATTTTATCAAATTTGGCGCATTGGTTACTAATGTCATTTAAAGAAAATTGTTGACGCCGGACGCACGGACGGACAGATGCACGCACGCACGCACAGACACCGGACAAAAGGCAATCATAATAGCTCACCATGAGCACGTTGTGCTAAGGTGAGCTAAAAACATAGTTTGATGCATTGCCGTTTTAATGGTATTCAGACTTAAATTATCAGAACATTGACTAAAAAGTTATGGTCCGGAAGTATTATTTGACATGAATATCTTTTAGCCGATTTTTGCCGTTTTCTTTAGGATTACATGACATAACCTTCTATATCTTAAACTCCGTTACAGATAGGTGGACACATGAAGCAAATGAAATGTTGAAAATCTTAAGACCTTCCTACCGGTACCAGCTTTTTGAAATCGGACATTATATAAGGAAATAACACGGAAAATACGCAGTTATTAAAACCGTTCTTTCATGCATTTCTGGCAGTTGGTCACAATCATTTGATTGTTGTTGCTGTTTTTTCAAAGAAATTTTTAATTTTTGAAAATAATTTAAGAACATTATTTATAGCTTGATGCAATGCTGTTCTAATGGCATGCAGATTTTAATGATCGGATCATTAATTACAAAGTTATTGGTCGAGAGGTAGTAACTAACACGATCATCTTTTTGCCAATTCTTATCGTTTTCTTGATGTTTAACCATCTCATCTGTATTTCAAAAGCCGTTTAAATATAATAAAAAGAAATGTTGTAAATTTGAAGACCTTTTATTTTATATAACATCATATGCAAAACTTACATTAAAAAATAAGGAATCTTTTTTGTGCTTTTGCAGTTCGATCCAGACATGGTCCCAAATTTTATTTCAGTTACATTAAATGTATAATGTGTTGCTGTAATGTATTTTAATGCTCTGTGCTCCTTTAATTCAGCAAGAAAATCAATGAACATATAAGAAATAAATATTTGGTAGGAAAGGAACCTTGTAAACCATTTTTTTTTTGCATGTAAAGAGGACTAGTGATTCTTCGATCGCTTTTGGGAAACCAAGTTTGAGAATTATTGTAGTCATTTTAAATAGGTTCTCGAAAAGCCAGCTTCATGAAATTAGAACAGAAAACAAAGCTACGTAGTCCCCTTTCAACGTAATGACTTTCATTTTTATATTACTTCAATTGACGTCACATATTTCATCTGCAATAAATAATAGTTTGCGCTCTACAGCTGTCAGTTCGGAACGGATTTTCTTTTTCTCTTTCTTCACAGATGATGTGTCAGGATGAGTATGAATCTGATCAGGACTGATATGGTTTGCAGAGTAGAAAGTCCTTTCGTTTGTTCAGAACAATTGGAATCTAGTTATTATTCTTAATTATGAGGTTCAAATTAAAACAGGTTGCCAATGTGACAGCATTATGAAAATTTAAACAGCAACCACAGCAACTTCGACCTTACGAATGCAATACCTTTTTTACTCCCTGTGACGTCAGACTTAGAAATAGTGTAAATTTTTGTACCCGCTCTGCAGCCGTCATTTTTGGTCGGATTTTCTCCAAATTTTCACAGAACGTATATTTCAAGACCTATTTGTGCATTTCTCTTCAGCTTAACAAAATTAGGAATGGCCGAGTTTCTATGGCAAAAACATGTTTCGAAGAAAGGACCTTAAAATGCATTAAAGCGTTTGAAAGCTTCTAGATAGGCTAGAAACATGAACAGTATGTACGCCTAGAAGTCTATTTTATGTTTTGTGAAGTCTGACATCATAAGTCTGACATCATAATTATGATGTCAAATGACATTATGATTACAAAATTTTAAACAAATTAAGGGTTTTTAAGCACCTAAGTTTTAGACAGATTTGCATGAAATTTTCACGAAAGGTACAAACTAACTTTCGTTTCCGGATAATCGCAAAGGTCAAGGTCATATGCCACTAATCGTTTTTCTTAATCTTACATATCTCAAAAACGATAGATATTCTATCGAGACACTATGGTGTAATTTATAATACTTTAAAAAACCTTTCAGATGATATTCAGTTATTAAGAATCGGGGGTAAATTATTTCAGTTAGGCTGAAAAACGTAGATGTTGTTACCCCAAGTTCATTTAACGGCTTATATCTCGAAAATTATTGATTTTTGAAAAATAGAGTATGAATATAATTTGTAGAAAATTGCCTCGCCATTATATTTGTGGTTAAATACTAAAGATTCACCCACGAATCATAAAGTTATGGGGGGGGGGGCAAACAAAAGACATGAATATGTTTGACAATTTTTGCCGTTTTCTCGAGGTTTAATCGTCCATATCTAAAAAGTGGTTGAAGGAACTTCCATATATAAAAGGTGTAAAATATGGGGAATTCGAAGACCTTTATAACGGTAACTAGTTTGTTTTTGTTTTTTAAATCGGACATTATATAAAAAAGTTAAATGAAAAATAAGAATAAATTTTTACCTGCAGGTGGTCCCAATCATTTACTTGCTTTTTTTCCTAAGAAACTAGTTGTTTGTAAATAACGTTAAGAACTATAACTGTAGTTTTATGCTATGCTGTTCTAATGGTATGCAGATTTTAATAATTGGACCATTAATTACAATTACAATTCTTTTTGCCAATTTTTGCCGTTTCAAAAGCAGTTACAGATAGGCCGTAACATAAAGTAAGTGAAATGTTGGAAATCTAACCTTTCTATTGGTACCTAGGTTTTTAAAAATGGACATCATATGAGAAAGTTGCATGAAAAATAATAATTATGTAAAACCGTTCTTTCAAGAATCTCTGCAGTTGGTCCCAATATTTATTTAAAGAAACTGTTAGTTTTTGAAAATAACTTAAGAATATTATTTATAGCTTGATGCAATGCTATTCTAGTAGTATGCAACTTTTAAGAATCAGACCAATTATTACAAGGTTATCGATCGGAAAATAGCAATTGAATTGAAATCTTTATGCCGATTTTTGCCGATTTCTTGAGGATTAACTGTATCTATATCAAAAGTCGTTACAGATAGGTCTAAACTTGAATCGAGTAAAATCGGACATCATATAAATAACTTACATGAAAAATAAGAATTAATTAAAACCGTTCTTTCATGTACTTCTGCAGGTAGTCCCATTCATTTAATTGCTTTGTCTATGAAACAATTTGTTTTTTTAAAAAGCTTTAAGAACACTATAGTTTGATGCAATGCTGTTCTAATGGTATGCAGATTTTAATAATCGTACCATTAATTACAAGATTATCGATCGAGAAGTACTTATTGACATAACATCTTTTTGCCGATTTTTGCCGTTTTCTTGAGGTCTTTATCTCAAAAACCGTTACTGATAGCTCGTAACATAATGTAAGTGAAATGTTGGGAAATCTGACGACCTTTCTAACGGTACCTAGAGTTTTAAAATTAGACATCATATAAGGAAGTTACATGAAAAATATGAATTAACTAAAACCTTTCTTTAATGCTACTCTGCAGTTAGTCCCAATAATTTAATTGCCTTTTCTAAGAACTATTAGTTTTTGAAAATAATGCTAAGAACATTATTATCCAGAATAAAAAGCAAAATCAATGTGCATTATGTACTTTGTATCATATCATGCTTAATACATATTGCACATTAATTTTGCATTTTTGTTCTAAATAATAATATGGGTACAGCAAGAGAAACCTTCTTGGTCAACATTTTAAAAAATATTGTAGACCAAAGAGAGATCACATACAAAAAAAAGGACAAAAACAAAAGACATATACTATGTTTACAGGTTCTTATCTATGCTTCACCTGGAGTCTGGCTTTTCCTGTATCTAAGCGTTTTGAGGGGGTATTGATAACCTTTAGTGATAGCTCAAGATGTGTTTGTTTGTGTGTGTGTGTGTGTGTGTTTTCGCATTGACAATTAGTTTTGTATCAATCACTTGATAAAAGTCTTTTGAATCAAAATAGTTCTTAAGGAATAAAGTCAACTTTGAAATAATCCCTCAATAATGTTGATTTTAGCGATATTTTGAGACATCCTAAGAAGAAACAAGAGCACCGCATGCGGGTGCTAACGCTCGTCTGTTTTTGCCAACGTACATATTTTCGTTAAACATTTAAAAAAGTTGACCTTGAAAATCACAACTAAAACTGTAAGCCTTTAAATGCAAAGTTCACAAGTATCATACCCTTTAAATTTGACCTTTGACCTTGAAGGATGACCTTGATCTATGCACGGAATAGAATGCATACAACACAAAGACGTAAAATATGTAAATGAAAAAATACAATTGCTTATCCATTGAGTTTTTGATAATCAACACAAAACTGTAAAATTTAAAGACCTAAATCACACCTGCACATGTTCATATTATGACAAACCAGTATACAAAGTTTTTTTGGTGTTTTTTTAAATGTCAAAAAATATAAAGACCAAGAGGGTCCTTTTCATTATTGCTTTTAACATTTCTGTAAGCATAAGCTCATAATGAAGTCTGTGAGACCAATCTTATTTCAGAGATAAACCCTAAAAAGGCTTCCAATATGAAAGAAGGTCAAATAACAGTATCAATATGAATCCTTTTTTCTTTCTCCGCATAACTCTTGCAAAAATCACTGTACCAGAAAATCCCTGCTTTATGCACTTTTACCTGTTTAGAAACTTGAGTTGTGTTTTCAAGAGACCATGTTTAAAAGGGCAAATATTGATAAACTTCAAAATCCCTACTTTGTGCATATCTACCCAGTATAGTAATGACATTGCCCAAGTTTAGAAAAGATTAGGTCAGAAACATACAAAGAATTTAATTCAAAAGGCTGAAATATCAATCAGCTAATGAGACTAAGTTTCAAGGGACAAAAGTCTTGCAAAAATTAATGAACCGGAAAATCGCCACTTCGTGCACAATTACCCATTATATAAATGCCACGGATCAAATTTTGAAAAGATTTGTGCAGAAATGTCGGAGGAGTTTCGTTCACAAGCCTGCACTGTCAACCAGCTACAGAGATTAAGTTTCAAGGGACACAAATCTTGTAAAAATCAATAAACTGGAAAATTGCCACTTCATGCACATTTACCCATTTTAGTAATGACATTGACCAAGTTTTGAAAAGATTCATTCAGAAATGTAGGAGGAGTTGCGTCCACAAAGCTGCAATATCAATCAGCTACAGAGACTAAGTTTCAAGGGACACACATCTTGTAAAAATCAATGAACCGGAAAATCGACACATCATGCACATCTTCACATTATAGTAATGACATTTACTAAGTTTTGAAAAGATTCATTCAGAAACAAAGGAGGAGTTGCGTTAACAAGATATGGACGTACGGACGGCCGTACGAACAGACGGAGAAAATGACGCCAATATACGACCGCCTCCGGTGGCGTATAAAAAGTTATGGTCAACGTTTTAGATTTTTATTAAACATTCCAAAAAAAGTTAAAGTTCAAAGGTCAAGGTCAAAAGTCCTAAAGTGTAACACTGAATGACTTGCCACAAGGAACTCACATGTGAAATATCAATTCCCTGTTGGTAACGGTTCTGAAATGACAGGCATTTTAAAGTTTACAGAACATGCAGTAGAATAGGTCAAGGTCAATGTCGATAGATGAAATATTGAGGTATATCTGTATAGCCCTTGCAAAGATGAATATACATATCAAAAATAAAAGTTGTATGTCAAAAAGTAAAGAAGTTATGGCCAATGTTAAAGTTTTTTTGTTAATCATTCCAAATATTGGTCAAAGTTCAAAGGTTAAGATCAAAAGCCCAAAAGTGTAACACTGATTGAAAAGTCTTGTCACAAGGAATTCACATGTGAAATATCAGTGCCCTGATCGTAACAGTTCCGAAATGACAGGCATTTCAAAGTTTTCAGAACATGCAGCAGAATAGGTCAAAGGTCAATGTCGATAGATGAAATATTGAGGAATATCTGAATAGCCCTTGCAAAGATGTATATGTATACCAAAAACAAAAGTTGTATATCAAATAGTAAAGGAATTACGGCCAATGTTAACATTTTTTGTTACACATTTCAAAAATAGGTCAAAGTACAAAGGTCAATGTCAAAAGTCCAAAAGTGTAACATTGATGGAAAGGAATTCACATGTGAAATATCATACCATATGCAAACCAAAAATGAAAGTTGTATATTGAATAGTAGAGAAGTTATGGCCAACGTTAAGATTCTGGACGACGACGACAACGCGGACGCCTGAATTACGACAATAGCTCGTATGTTTTTCTTCGAAAAACAGACGAGCTAAAAACAGTCTTTAAAATTGTTTGGGGTGGGTAATAATTTATAACATACAGTCCATTTACGATAATTCGGAATGCGAATTAACGTTTTGACGGCATTATTCGAATAAATGTCACGGTCCCGTCAAATTTTCCTTTATATCTCATATGAAATAAATGCAATAATTCGTTTTACAATTACTCGGATAAATGCGGCAATTCGAACTTTATCACAGGTCCGACAAGCAATCAAGCTGTTGATTAATGACACAATAGTTCGGACGCTGTGTCACCGTAATTTTCACGCGTTCGTATTTTTCACACCTATGTTTACAGAAGCTAATTGATTGGCGGTCATTTCAATTAAGGTGATGCAAACCGTTGAGAATCATGTGTTGACACGTGTCACTTGATTGTCAAAAGTGTTAACAAACAACCTGAGTGAAATTTTGTTTAACTTTAAATATCAGTGTGATTGTTCGAACCTCACTTCACATTTGTCGTATGCTCTGCACAATAAACAGCGATTCGTAGAATTACAGATTCATTTGTAAGTCACCATTTATTATTCTGAGTAAATCAGTGAAGGGCCCATGTCAGCTGGGAGGATAGCTGAATCGGGATAGGTAATTTGCAATTTCCGAGTAATTCAGTGAAGGGCCCAGGTTACCTGGGAGGAAAACTGGATCGGAAATGTCAACTACAGAGAAGAGGGGTGTAAAACGGAAGGTCAGTCATAAGACGATAGAATTCAAATATCAGGCCATACTAGAAGTAGAGAAAGGAATACGTTCGCAGGTGGAAATAGCAAAGGAGCTGGGTGTGTCCACTAGCACACTATCAACATGGGTGTGCAACAAGGATTCCATTAAAAAGGGTTTCCTTGAATTTGGACCAAAACGAAAGTCAATGAAGAATGGAAAATGGGAAGAGCTGGAAGAAGCACTGCTAAAATGGTTTAAGAATGCTAAAGAACAGGGTGCCATAATATCTGAACTGGCACAGTTCTTATGGAAAAAGCAGACCAGTTTGCCGTTGGTCTTGGCATTACGGACTTTCAGGCAAAAGTTGGATGGCTAACTCGCTTTAAGGACCAAAATGGCATCTCCTTTAAAACAGTATGCGGCGAGGCTAAGTCCGTGGACGAAACAAAGAATGCAGTAGTTGACTGGCGGTCTAAACTGCAGCTACTATTGCAAAGATATGATGCTGAGTGCATCTACAACGCAGATGAGACAGGGGTGTTCTATAAAATGCTTCCCGACAAGACATTAGAAATGAAAAATGTCGATTGCCAAGGCGGCAAGCGCTCTAAAGAGAGATTAACAGTGATGGTGTGCTCAAATATGACAGGCACCGATAAATTACCCCTGCTTGTAATAGGGAAGTCTGCTAAACCAAGGTGCTTCAAAAATAAACGCACTCTCCCAACAAAGTACACAAGTAACAAGAAGGCTGAGGGGCGTTGATGTCGCAATGAAAAAGAGGCACCGTAAAATAGCTATGGTAATAGACAATTGTCCTGCACATCCTAAAGTAGACAAATTGGAGAACATAGAAATTATCTACCTCCCTCCAAACACAACAAGCAAGACACAAACCCATGGATCAGGGTGTTATACAAAACCTGAAAGTACATTACCGAAAGCGTGTGGTTGTGAGGCAGATCAAGGCTATTGAGAACAAGCAGGAGTTCTCTATTTCCATCCTGGATGGCCTATGATTTCTGCAACAAGCATGGGAATGTGTAATGCCATCAACAATTGCCAACTGCTTCAAACACGCTGGTTTCGTGTTGAACACTGAGCAATCAAAACCACCACCATTCCCCGTTGACGATGATGATGAACTCGACGACATTCCCCTGGCCAAGCTCTCGACCCTCGGAAGCATAAGAAGAACAGGCATTACAGACTATATAAACTTCACAGAGGATCTACCAACATCTGAAGCTGTATCTGACGAGGACATTATAGCCGGTGTCTTGGAATCACGCAAGGCCGATGCGGAAAACGACGATGACGACCAATGTATCGAGGACTGTACTGAGAAAACCGTCGATCAGGCGTTGGATGCACTAGACGTGCTGAGGGATTTCTTCAAATGCCAGAAGGATAGTGAATACGAACTGTCACAGCTGTGTGTATTGTCCAGAATGTTACTGATAAAAAAGTTGATTCAATGTGTAGCATGAGACAGACTTCCATCCTAGAGTTTACGGCTCAACATGATCGAGATTCGACTCGCTCGTGAGTATTGCTTCGTATTATGCTTGTGTATATTTGAGTGTAAATGTATATTAGAAGGTGTATACCTGTATTAGTGTTCATTTCATTGTACTCACAATATGCTGTATTTTGATTGTGTTATAAACAATGTTCTGTAATTGTGCTGTAACTGTGCTATCAAACAATTGGGCTATTTACAAAAAGTGCTTGTAAATGTTTATTGTTGACAATGTTGTGCTTTAATATGTGATTTATGACTTTTATGCAGAATAAAGAAAAACAATAAAATAACCGTGTTCTATATTTTATATACATGTACATAATACGCCAACTGATTATCACGACGTGTATTTCTTACAAATGCACAAAATGTCCAACGGTAGGTAAACACGGTAATTCGGATGACACGATTTTTCGAATATTTCAGTCAGTCCGCAGACCGTTCGAATTATCGTAAATGGACTGTATTTTAAATATTTTGAGTCGAACCATTCCTTCAAAATATTTAGCTCTTTATAAAGTGCACTGACATTTAATCAACATTTTGACTCCGATTCAGGGGCCGTATTCACAAAGGAATTATGTTTAAGTCAAAATGATTTATTTCTGTTAGAATATTTCTTTCTTAATCAGTTCTAAATTTACCGGTCCCGGTGGCCTATTGGTCATCGTTTCGGGATCGGGAGATCGTTAGTTCGATCCCCGGCCGTAAAAGTCTTAAAAATTGGTACTGGTATAGCTTTCATGCTTAGCGCTCAGCATATAAGAAAAGGTCCTGGACTGGTCGTCCCGGCGTCAGGATAATGTGACTGTGTTACCATGCCCCTTGTCAACGGCGTGATACTGCAGTACAACATAAAACCCAATAAACAAACATTCCTAAATTTCGATAAACGTGTCTTTGTTATCTTCATCTGATAAGAGCTACAAGCCCTAAATATACAAGAGATGTTTCATAAATAAATCCCTTCATGGCTGCATTTCAACAGAGAGGTTATGGCATGTGAAGTTTACCATTATTATTGACGTCTCCATGGAATGAAACTTGTCGGAAGAGATGGATGCAACGTTGAAATGCCATTCAAAGCAACACATGGTAATCATCAAGTACATTGTGCTCAGAGGAGCTACATTTAAACATCCATAAAATACATTTGGAATTCTAGAAGCATAATAATGGTAAATGCTTGTTCAACTTTTTCCAAATGATTAATACAAATATTCAAAGATTTAACTTTTTGGCTTGTATGGCATGAATAAAATTCATATATAAAGTTTAATGATTTATTACAAAATTATATAACTATGATTATAAGCATGCTAGATAGAAACAAATAAGGATATATATTATATACCAGATGCATTGCTGTTTTTAAGTAACACAGAGTCATATCTAATTGAACATGAGCAAAATAGATTAGTAACTTTTGAAGGCAGATTTAACAAATATATAATTAAAACACAATGTGACTAGTAACAAGAAAAAAAAAACAAAAAAAAAACCATAAGTGTATCATTTTTCGTTCTTTGGTACGTTACGATCCTCTGAGGATAAACCTGAATCAACACTATCCGTACTAGTCAAGGTTAATTTACTTCCCATCATATTTGAAACACTGACAGAAGTTGATACTCCACTTCCAGTTTGGACAGAGAGATGTTGAAAATTAAAAGGCTGCGAAATCATATCTGAGGATTCAGTCAGGTTTTCATTCGTTATGTCTTCATTTGGAGCAAGAAATGGCTTATCTAGCTTTGTCACATGAACAAAACAACATGGCTGCGAAATTTCTGACTTTTTGGGTAATTTGACCTTCTTCTTTTTGTCTCTCAGCGACTTTTTTCGGTTCTTTCCAATCATTAATAGTTCATCATTAGGATCACTAGTCAGCTTGTCTAAATGACCGTAAAATTCAGCAGCAGCGGCGGCATCATCAAAACTTAATCCGGCAAGTTTTGAATGGTCAGTGGATATATGCATTGTATGGAAGTTACCTTTTGGAGCTTTGTAAGCCGTCATGTTATCGATGGTTTCTCGCCAGAGTGTAAACCCCGTTCCTTTCTCGGCAATGATTAAGTGCAGTTGGCGCTCTCTATGGTGCTCCCCTGTATCTAATACAAGGGCAGGGATCCCAGTGCAGCAGAACGTCCACTGGTCATTGGAAAGGGCTGATTTCATTGACCCGAGGTAAATATTGGCAAGGCAACCGCAAACGTAAACCTCTGTTTTGTGGCTTCTGTAGAAAGTGTCAACTTGAAGTAAATCTGTTTCAGTAACACCTTCTCGAAACTTTTGAGACGCAATGACGTCAGAGAAACAGACAGAGCTACGTTCACTCTTTGGGGACCCAAAAGGAGACTTTTGTAGAGAAGAACTGATATTTCCAATAGAATCATACTTTTCTGATATCCTTTTGAGGCCTTCTTCCGATTCGTATGACCTAGTCATTATGTTGTCATGTTGTTGGGAGGACATTTCCTGTGCTGTTGCATAGTGTGACGCCTCTGGGGGTATAGGAGGGAAGCTAGGGTCCGGTTCCGCAATGGACGTTTCTGTGTTTTTAAGGGGCGGGGTCAGAGATGGTGACTGATGTTGCGTCCCAGCATTTGATACCCGGTGTTTTAACATTACTGCTGTTTAGACTTCCTTGTGCTGCCTCACAGATCTAAAATACAAATGGGAATAATAATATTTTCGTTAGAACAATGAATTACACGTGTCAGCCTGAAGATATACATTCAACTAAAGTTTGACTAGGAAACACTTCAGTGTTGTTCATGGCATGTACGTGTATATGTATTTCCCTTTTCGGCTAAGCCGATTTTATGACCCTGTGGTGACCTACATTCTTACTAATGTATTACGATTTGAAGAAAGGGCGATCTGATGTTGCAAATTATTTTGCAACAAAACCTTCCAATAGGTGAAAAGGCCTATCTAGGCCAACCAATGTATGGGTGTGCTGCAAAGCATGACATATTTCAAAGATTTTCTTTCAAGTTTAAAAGAAGACCATTCAAATTCCAGAGCCGCTCCTAATACCAATGCCGATCATTTTGTAATTAAATTTAAAACTGAATTCATGACATATCAGCAGCAAGCATAAATACTGTACTCAATTCATCGTTAAATTTGCTCTTATACATTTGAGATTAAGCCTGAAGTACTATTTGCTTTTCGAAGAAATTGAGGTCAGTTCCCCATACATTTCTAACCAAAACTTGGGTGTGAATATCCCGCTGTATAATTTAAGTACATATTGAAGGACATATACATACAACATTTAGCATGTATTACTAATTACTAAATTGCCACATGCACGATGTTGCAGACACGGCACACTTATTCAGCTGCATGTTGCCAGTGGCAAATCTAATTTCATACCGAAAACACACTGTTTACTTAATATGATGCCAACTAGCAAATGAGGTTTTGGAAAAAAACAAGTACATATACATGTATATGTATATGAACAGAACGAAAATGTATAGAATATCATCTTGATGACCTAATCATATATGCAAATGCTTTCTGATAAAGTGAAAAAGAAATTGATGTTGAGGAGGATGGTGGCGGGGATAGGTGTTATTGCGACAAATAATTTAAACAAAAGGGCCATGGTGGTCCTAGGTCGCTTACCAGAGTACCATAACCCTAATTTCAAGGATAGATTTATAACTAAGTGGGCCAAGATGGCCCTGAAGTCGCTCCAATGAGAAAACATTGACTGCAATGTACAAGAAATGGAGATGTTAGAGTGTAAAACAGCAAATTTGGAGGATGAAAATATTTATCTATCAGTCAAATATCAGCCATAATCTAACTCAACTAAGATATTGTTGCCGTTATTATTGTGTATAAGTTATTTGATGATTGCTTAATAATTACAGATACTAGAGTGTAAACAAAGTACAATTCTGGCATTTATTTCGTAATTCAAGGCCCATAACTCCTAATGTTACCGCAAGCGAAAAAGTGTTTTCCCGAGCAATGTTACCTACACTAACCGAGTTTATTTATCAGGAAACAGAGACTTCACCAACGTTAAAAAAAAAAAAAAAAAAAAAAGACGCAAGCGTCAATGAATCGGGCCGAAGAACTATTGTTGTTGGTGTGATTCTTTTATTGCGTGAAAATGATGTAATATCCATTTCGCTGCTCTAATGGCACTTGCTTCTTTACTTAACGCAGAAAGTCTTTGGGAACCATCATGTATGGTTGCTTGCAACGCTGTTCTATGGTAGCACACATTTTGAATCGGACAACAATTCGGGGCTATTTTTAGACATCTATATCTTTAGATTTCTCTTATTTTCTACGCAAGGAAAGAGATCAAATTTTGTTTTCCTTCTTATCATTAAATGGTAATAATTTTCATGATTATTTCAGTACGATTGCGTTATGGAAGGCGAAACTGAATTAAAATGTGTTGATAATCGATGCTGGAGATAACGTGTTAACTATATAATGAAACAAGGGGGCCAAGATGGTCCTGTGTCGCTCACCTGAGTAAGATTGCTGTGTTAGGCATGATGACAAAAATGTGGCATTTAAAGTGTTTTTCTAACATTTGACTAAGGGACTTAGATTCTAATCCTACCTGAATTTGCACTCAACTAAGAATTCATGCAGTCATCATTCTTATCAAAATTAATGAAGACTGGTACAAAAATGTAGGCCCCTAGAGCGATTTTTCCAAAATTTGCCCTGGTGACCTACTTTTTGACCTCATGTGGCCCAGTTTTGAATATAATCTAAAATTTAATGTAAACAAACATTCTGACTGAGTTACATTAAGGTTTGGCTGAAACTGTGGCTCTAGAGTGTTCACAAGATTTTTCTAAGATTTGACCTGGTGACCTAGTTTTCGACCCCACGTGACCCGATTTTTCAAACTCATCTAAGATATCATGTAAACAAACATCCTGACCAAATTTCATAAAGAATGGACCAAAACTGTTGCCTCTAGATTGTTCACAAAGATTTTCTAAGATTTGACCTTGTGACCTAGTTTTTGACCCAACATGACCTTACCGTCATAGCATTTAGACGAACATCCTCACAAAGTTTCATAAAGATTGGGCAAAAAATGTGCCCTAAAAGCATGTAC
>CM037795.1:42657287-42676258 GCA_021229015.1 Solen grandis | reverse complement strand
TGTCAGCAGAATAACCTCGCACGTGCCGTAACAAAGGGCAAATTTCAAACATGTTAACACAATTCTGTTTTGGATGGTATGTTTTATTGTAAGGGTTTACTGTAATCAATAGGAAAGTGAAAACGAGGTGCGATAATTAGAGACAACGATTATAAAAGGTTAAATCCTTTAATGATGGACATCATTTGGTCTGGCAGAATTTAATTACGTAAGTGAAGTTAAATGTGTTAATTAGAATTTGTTTGGTTTCAGATTAATTTATTTGAACTTTAAAGATGCACTGCATGCAAAAAATAATTGATGTTACTCGCTACATTTTTCCCTTTGTAAATAAAATGTGTTTAAGGTAGATCTAATTATTGAGTTATCATCACAATATATTCAACGATTTTTAATTTTTTTTAAACATTCTTTGGTAACATTTGCTACAGCAATCATGACCGAACCCTCTAGTAAACGTCGACGGGTTGAATTAACTCTAGAAGATAAAGTTAAGCTTTTGAAAGAATCAGAGTCCATTCCTAAGCCTACGTTAAAGGTGAAAAAAATAATATTTCTCTAGATAAATCACAAAATATGAAGAAAAAAAATAATATAGGTAAAAAATGAATAATGTGTTGAAATAAATGAAAGTGGAAATTTATGTTTATTTATTCTTTAAAGATTACTAAAAAATATTTACACAGTAATAATAAAATGAAACAAACACAATGAACACACAAACTAAGTGAGTGATTGAGTGAGTGATGGAGATAGTAAATTAATACACTGCAACACTGTATATGTACAATGTACTCATATTTGAAAGAAACCCCACAAAACCGAACACCTCAGAAAACCGAACTTTTCACCTGGTCCCGAGGGGGTTCGGTATTCCGAGGTTCCACTGTAAACATTTCAGAGAATATTTTTGGCTCTTTTAGAATTTGTTTTTCAAATTAGGAATTTTGCTTGTAAAATCATCAGGATTGGGAAAATTTGGGGATAGCTCTAAAACAGTAATAAAATGAGTAAATCTGTATTTTGGCTACATGTTTTAAAATCCTTTTAAAGCAAGTAGTACATCAAAACATAAATTAATGAAATTCTTGAAAGTATCTCCTGTTTAACCAATGTTCTATGACTTTTATTGGAGAATATTTGAATGTAGATCTGTCAATTAATAATTTTGTGAAACTTATCATGCTGACATTGTAAGTGTGATTCTAAGATATCTCAACATATTTTGAAAGTCCTTCAAAATATATAGAAAAAAGCATTTTCATCACATTTCATATGTTTACATTTTTCCTATCTTGACAAACTTCCTTGATCTCATTGTTCTTTTCAGTATGAAAGGGTCCGATGCCTCCTGGGAAGACAACAATGAACCTCCAGCAAAAGTAAGCATTTTCCTTGTGTTCCATTGTATCACATGAGAACCTTCAGGGAATAGCATTTGTGCATCATGACAGTAAAATTACAATAGTCAAAGAACCATCATGATTTTTTGGGGTATATTCTCAGTTCTTACGTGGAAAAATGAAGAAGTAAAATACTCACGGTTTATCCAAACATTTTTTCCCCCCCCATTAGTCCTCAGTTTATGATTATCACAGTTTCACTGTATAAAAGTTAGTCACATGTTATATACTTTCTACTACTCATCAGTTCATTAGAGATAGGAGGAAGCCATACTTTAAACCTCAGATTATGGAATGTCTGATCTGTTTTACCATGGTGCATATTTAGTTCGACTATTCGAAGAATATGAGAGCTATTGTAGTCGCCCTTGCGTCAGCATTGCAGCTTTTGGTTAAAGTTTTGCATGCAAGTTGTATCTCAATAACCATTCATGGTATTGACTTGAAAGATTATATAGATATGTTCAGGGGCATCAGACAACCAAGATAGATAACTCTTGACTGAATTTAATGTAAATTATGGCCCCTTTTTTAACTTAGAAATTTGGTTAAAGTTTTGCATGCAATATAAGATTTGGTTGAAGTTTTGCATGCAAGCTACTATCCAGCTTGTATCTCAATAACCATTCATGGTATTGACTTGAAAGTTTATAGATATGTTCAGGGGCATCAGACAACAAAGGTAGATAACTCTTGACTGAATTTAATATAAATTATGGCCCCTTTGTAACTTAGAAATTTTGGTTAAAGTTTTGCATGCAATATAAAATTTGTTTAAAGTTTTGCATGCAAACTACTATCCAGCTTGTACCTCAATAACCATTCATGGTATTGGCTTGAAAGGTTATGAATATGTTTAGGGGCATCAGACAACCAAGGTAGGTAACTCTTGAAGGAATATATTACAAATTATGGCCCCTTTGTAACTTAGAAATTTTGGTTAAAGTTTTGCATGCAAGATACTCTCATACCTTATATTTCAGTATTCAGACATGCAATTGATTTGAAACATCTTTAATACATTTAGGGGTATCACACTTTTCAACTGGATGCACTCATGCACGCTAGACAAAAGGCGGTCACAATAGCTGACCACTTCTTCAAGGGTGTGTGTCCTTCATGTTGATGGAGAAACAAATTCTTCCAACTTTCACAATGTCAGTCTAGCTGGTTCTGGGTTGTAGCTGTATTTGGAAGCCTTGGAAACCACAACCGTCTGGCAATAAATTGTCCTTTTCTCTTAGTGATGAGATTTCTTTGAATTTGTAATCAAATGCAACAGATTTTAACATGTCATATGACAGAACATTTGAAGTAATCACCTGCGAAAGGCAGATGGCATGCAAGTGACCTTGAATAAAGTTTTTACATGATTTATGTATATCTCTGCAGCATATTGAATACTCTGACGATGAGGAGGAGAGGCGGGCCAAGTCCAAGAGGAAGAACAAGAACAAGGAAGATGATTACGAGAGTAACAGTTCCGAACACAATCAGAAGACGGCAGAGAAGAACAAGAAGAATCGTTTGCAGTGCTGGCCTCCAAAAGGTAGTCTTTTTGTCACCTGCTGTAAGCAGGGTTCACACATAAAGATCACTTTTTAGCTCACCTGAGCAGGAGGTGCTCAAGGTGAGCTTTTGTGATCGCCCTTCGTCCGTCGTTGGCGTCGTCCGTCGTCAACAATATGCTTTAAACGACATCTCCTCTGAAACTGCTGGACAGAATTTAATGAAACTTTGCAGGAATGTTCCTTGGGTGAGGCTCTACAAAAGTTGCTAAAATAAAGTTGATCCATGAAGAACTCTGGTTGCCATGGCTACAAAAAGAAAAATAATTTGAAAACTTTAAAAATCATCTCCTTCAAAACTACTGGCCAGATTTCAAAATAATTTGGTACAGATGTACCTTGGGTCAACCTCTACCAAAGTTGCTAAAATCATTCCGATCCGTAAAAAAACATGGCCGCCAGGGGCGGGGCTTATTTGCCTTATATGTATATAGAGAAACCTTTAAACAACATCTCCTCTGAAACCACTGGACAGAATTTGATTAAACTTGGCAGGGATGATCCTTGGGTCAACCTTCACAAAAGTTGCTAAAATAAACTTGATCCATGTAGAACTCTGGTTGCCATGGCAACAAAAAGAAAAAAAAAGTGAAAACTTTAAAATCATCTTCTTCAAAACTACTGGCCAGATTTTAAAATAAATTGGTACGGATGTTCCTTGGGTCAACCTCTACCAAAGTTGCTAAAATTATTCCGATCCGTAAAAAAACATGGCCGCCAGGGGCGGGGGCTTATTTGCCTTATATGTGTATAGGGAAATCTTTAAACAACATCTCCTCTGAAACCACTGGACAGAATTTGATTAAACTTGGCAGGGATGATCCTTGGGTCAACCATCACAAAAGTTGCTTAAATAAACTTGATCCATGTAGAACTCTGGTTGCCATGGCAACAAAAAGAAAAAAAAAAGAAAACTTTAAAAATCATCTTCTTCAAAACTACTGGCCAGATTTTAAAATAAATTGGTACAGATGTTCCTTGGGTCAACCTCTACCAAAGTTGCTAAAATTATTCGGATCCGTAAAAAAACATGGCCGCCAGGGGCAGGGCTTATTTGCCTTATATGTGTATAGGGAAAACTTTAAACAACATCTCCTCTGAAACCACTGGACAGAATTTGATTAAACTTGGCAGGGATGATCCTTGGGTCAACCTTCACAAAAGTTGCTAAAATAAACTTGATTCATGTAGAACTCTGGTTGCCATGGCAACAAAAAGAAAAAAAAATGAAAACTTTAAAAATCATCTTCTTCAAAACTACTGGCCAGATTTTAAAATGAATTGGTACAGATGTTCCTTGGGTCAACCTCTACCAAAGTTGCTAAAATTATTCCGATCCGTTAAAAAACATGGCCACCAGGGGCGGGGCTTATTTGCCTTATATGTATATAGAGAAACATTTAAACAACATCTCCTCTGAAACCACTGGACAGAATTTGATTAAACTTGGCAGGGATGATCCTTGGGTCAACCTCCACAAAGTTGCTAAAATAAACTTGATCCATGTAGAACTCTGGTTGCCATGGCAACAAAAAGAAGAAAAGAAATGAAAACTTTAAAAATCATCTTCTTCAAAACTACTGGCCAGATTTTAAAATAAATTGGTACAGATTTTCCTTGGGTCAACCTCTACCAAAGTTGCTAAAAAATTTCCGATCCGTAAAAAACATGGCCGCCAGGGGCGGGGCTTATTTGCCTTATATGTTTTTAGGGAAAGCTTTAATCAACATTTCCTCTGAAACCACTGGACAGAATTTGATTAAATTTGGCAGGAATGATCCATGGGTCAACCTCTACCAAAGTTGCTAAAAAAAATTTCCGATCCGTAAAAAACATGGCCGCCAGGGGCGGGGCTTATTTGCCTTATATGTATATAGGGAAAACTTTAAATCAACATTTCCTCTGAAACCACTGGACAGAATTTGATGAAATTTGGCAGGAATGATCCTTGGGTCAACCTTCACAAAAGTTCCTAAAATAAACTTGATCCATATAGAACTCTTGTTGCCATGGCAACAAAAAGAAAAAAAATATGAAAACTTTAAAATTCATCTTCTTCAAAACTACTGGCCAGATTTTAAAATAAATTGGTACAGATGTTCCTTGGGTCAACCTATTTATCTCAGGTGAGTGATTTAGGGCCATCATGGGCCTCTTGTTTATCGTCTTTCTGGCTGTCCATCTGTCTGTCCATCACACTTTTTAGTCCCCTGCCGGCGTTCACACTGGAGGGGACTATAGGTTTGCCCTCCGTCTGTTCGTCCGTCTGTCCGTCTGTCTGTCAGTCCGTCCATCCATCCGTCCGTCTGTCTGTCCGCTCAAATCTGGATCCCGCGATAACTTAATAACTAAGCAAGCTAATTTGATGAAACTTGGTATATGACTAGATGGCAATGTGTAGATTATGCACGTCATTTTATTTTGGTTCTTCGACTAAAATTGTGGTTGCTATGGTAACGGAAATAGTGAAAATATGGCAAAAAATGGGATTGATTACCATATTGAGTCAAGGTGGAGCCGGTAGGGGACTTTATGTGTTGCATACAACACCAGTTACTTGTTAATCACGCTTCAGCAGGTGACACACATGTTCCAAAGAACACACTTGCTGTTAATGACTAGAGTCATGGAAAAGTCCCAGTCGATTAATCAGGCGGGTTCAAAAATAATTCATCATTATTATCCTGCAGGGGATTGTACTGTTCTGTTATATTGTATTGTATTTCTTTTATTTCAGTATCCCTGCTTCACAAAAAGGGAATCACACTCATTTAGGCATTTGTCTCATCACTTCCTGTTTTATAAAAAGTTCCAATATCTTGTCATACTATAAGTCTAAGCAATGTAGCAGGGGTATTTATTACCTTCAGTGATAGCTGTCCTTTCATCCTGGCTCTGCGCTGATGTTACTCACTCAAACATTAACCAATATTACAAGAAAATATAAGAAAATATGTAATGTTGTATCTTTTACCAAAGATAATTTAAATTTTGTAGTGAATGCTGAAACCTTTTTAGTCAAAAGTAGAGCTGTGACTCAAATGGACTATTTCTTCAGTTTTTTGTTTTTATGTATGCAGATCAGAACTGAAACGCCTTGGGAGTTTGTCCCTTGCTTGTAGGCCAGACTACATTTAATTTTCTTTTACATTGTTTCCTTTACATTATATCCATATTCATTTTTTGTTGTTGTTGAAATGTCAATTATTGACCAAGAGTTAGCTTCATTATTTCTCAGGAAATGTGTTTATCCTATACATATGTAATTATTGTGTATACTGTACTTTATCATAAAGTTTTCACAGTTGAACTAAATCTATCTGTCTATCTCTATGTTCATCTTTCTATCCTCCCAATCTGTGAAGCCAAGCATTATCCTTGTAACCCTTTGACTATGTTATGCTTGTCAAATATTGTTAAAGAAGGTCTGTTCGTACCTTGACCTTAAGTAAAGTGCACATAAATATTGTCTTATTAAGACTTATTAAGAACAGTTTGTTAACTTCAATGAAATGTTTACAAATTTGGAAAAAATATTCGGTACATTTCTGTAGGATTAATCTTAACTTTGCCGCAGGGATTGTGAGATCTTGGTTATATCAATATTTTCATTTCTATTATCAGAAAACCAGACCAGGCACCAACAGGCCAACAGGAATCCCTTCCAGAGTCACAGCAACCCTAACCATAGCAATAACTATAGTAACAACAATATGGGTGGGCCGTCCTTCAGACCTAGGTTTCAGGGGCGAGGCAGTGACCCAAGGAGACAGATGGGAGGCCAGCCCCACCCTCAGCCCCAGCAGAACTTCAATATTCCACCACAGAGCTTTGGTGGACCGCCCAACTTCCAACACAGACCGAACTTTTATCAGCAGCCTCATAATGGTAATGGAAACATGAATATGGGTAACCAGGTGATGGGTGCACCACAAAATAACAACCAGTCTGGAATTCAGCAGAACAGGATGCCATTCCAGGGCCAGATGGCTTGTAACAATGGTGGGGTGGGGTCGTTTTGTCCCCCCAATCAACCGTCCAGTGGGTTTCAACAAATGGCACCAAACCAACACCAAGCTTCTATGCCAGTGTCAAGCCAAGCACCAGGGGGCACAATGGGACATACAGGGTTAGTTAGCCACCACCCTCCCCAGCAGAACAACAACTTCCAGAGCACTCAGCCAAACCAGTTCTCTGTCCCTCCCCCGATGTTCAACTGCCCGCCAATCAGGGCTTTCAACAGCAACAATTCACAGCCTCAGTCCGCTTTTAACAGCAGTGGTCAACAACACACAAATACAAACAACCAGAACAGATTCCCCACAAGATTCAGTGTTCACCCCCTTAACCCCCGACTGCCCAGTACCAACAATGTTCCGCCACATCAGCCTGGGGGGAAATATGAACAGATCCAAGTGAACGGTCCCAATGTTGGGCCCTACAGACCTGCTCTGGGACCCTCAGGTACTAACACTGTGGCTGCAGGCTTCCCATCAGGAAACAACCAGTTTGGAACAGTACCTGCTGTTCAGCAACCACAGGTGAACAGTCAGTTTGTCCCTCAAGGAACACAAAATCATAACTATGGCAGTATTCCTGTAGTCCCTCCTGGTGGTATGCCACAATACAACGGAGTGGGTGTGTCAGTGAATGGCCCGCCCCCTTCAGGGAGTGGAATGTACACTACTGGTCCACAGTTTCTTGGACAGGACTTGAGCTGTAATGGACCTCAAAACAAAGTAATGGACCAGAGATACATTCAGAATCAATCACCATTTAGTCTTTAAAGTTTTAGACTGAATTTCATATACACATTGGGTCACAGTAGTGAATATGTTTAATATATAGAAAGTGATGCCTTCATGAACTGAAAGTCAGTTATTAGATATATCAGCTGTTCCCCACCACAAGACATGGGGTATGAAAATCCTAAAAAGTCTTTGGCTATATTTGTGCTTTTAGTGAGTTTTATCTCTTTATTGATTTTTAGCTCACCTGAGAACAACATGCTCAAGGTGAGTTTTTGTGATCACCCTGCATCCATCGTGTGTCCTGTGTCGTCAACAATCTTCTCTGAAACCACTGGACAGAATTTGATTATACTTGGCAGGGATGATCCTTGGGTCATCCTTCACAAAAGTTGCTAAAATAAACTTGATCCATGTAGAATTCTGGTTGCCATGGCAACGGAAACAAAAAAAATAAAATAAATAAATCATCTCCTTTGAAACTCCTGGCCAGATATCATAATGTTTTTAGTACAGATGTTCCTTTGGTTACCCTCTACAAAGATTGCTAAAATTCTACCGATCCATAAAAAACATGGTTGCCATGGGTGGGGCTAATTTGCCCTAAATGTATATAGTGAAAACTTTAAAAGACTTCTGTTTCAAAACTGCTGGCCAGATTTTAAAATTTGTTTGACACAGATGTTCTTTGAGAAACTCTCTACCAAGATTGTAATATTAATGACTATTTTCTTGCCAAGGCTGACTTTGTATTGGACCACTATCTCCAATTTTGGCCCTTGATGTATAAAAAAAAATGTCTTATTCAACTTTGTTTACATTCTATCAACCACATTTATAAAGCATTCTTGATTAGATGTAAACATAATGATAATAAAATAAATAAGGATTATTATGCCTTGTTTAGAAGTTATGGTCCATAATACTTAAAATTGCCTTTAGAGCAGTGCTACTCAGTTGAGCGATGTAGGGCCACCATGGCCCTCTGTTTTTGTTTGTTTCTGTTTTGGTTACTGGACTAATAATTGATCTAAGAATTAGTGGAAATGTAATGAAATGATAACATGGTATCATTTACAATGAATGTATGATTCCCCTTTTACATTTATTTCTCAGACAAGTAAACATGATATTTTCATGTCCTTTTATTTGGTTCTGTTGTAAATATATGTGAACTTTTATAATCTTATTGTCAATGATTTGATCACTAGCACTTGACTTATATTGTTATTGTTTTATCATTGTACTACAAAGTTCTATCTTATATAAGGCAAATAAAACAATGCGTTCAGATCTTTTCCGAGTAGCCAATTGTGACATTTTGACTTTTTATGCCTCCGCCATGAAATGGCGACGGGCATATAGTGTTACACCTGTCTGTGTGTGTGTGTGTGTGTGTGCAAGAATTTGTGTCCCAACTGTAACTTTGTTATAAATGGTCATTTTTTAAAATGACTTGGCACAATGATCCTAAGGACAAGATGATGTGTTGTGAATAAGAACCAGGTTGCTAGTTTGAAGGTCATGGTCACAGCACTCAGTTAACCTTAAAATCATGTCCCAGATGTAACTTTGTTATGTACAGATGCTTTTTAAAATAACCTGGCACATTTGATCCTCAGGACAACCTGGCACATTTGATCTTCAGGACAAGACAATGTGTCGCAAACAAGAACCAGGTTGCTAGCTTGAAGGTCAAGGTCACAGCACTCAGTTGACCTTAAAATCGTGTCCCAGCAGTAACTTTGGTTTTGATTGATTGTTTTTCAAATAAAGTGGTACAAGTGATCCTTAGGACAAGACAATGTGTTACGAACAAGAACCAGGTTGCTAGCTTCAAGGTCAAGGTCACATCTTTCAGTTGACCTTAAAATCTTGTCCCAGCTGTAACTTTGTTATATATAGTGGTGTTTTGAAATAATTTAGAACAAGTGATCCTTAGGACAAGACAAAGTGTTGCAAACATGAACCAAGTTGCTAGCTTTAAGGTCAAGGTCACAGCACTAGGTTGACCTTAAAATTGTGTCCCAGCTTTAACTTTGTTGTGAATGGTTGTGTTGTGAAATAACTTGGCACAAGTGATCCTTAGGACAAAACAGTGTGTTGCAAACAAGAACCATGTTGCTAGCTTGAAGGTCAAGGTCACAACACTTGGTTGACCTTTGAATCAAGTCAGGGCTGTAACTTTGTTGTGAATGATTGTGTTTAGAAATTACTTGGCACAAATGATCCATAGGGTATGATGTAATGCACACAAGAACCAAGTTGCTAGCTTTAAGGTCAAGATCACAGCAGTTAGGTAAGTTTAAAATTTGTGTAAGCAGTCCTGTCTGGGCTGTATTTTTGTTGTGTATAGTCATGTTTTGAAATAACTTGGCACAAGGAGGGATCCTTAGGACAAAACACTGTGTCACAAAACAAGTACAGGTTGCTAGCTTGAAGGTCAAGGTCACATCACTTGGTTGAGGTCAGGTTCACAGTGCTCATTTGATCTTAAAATCATCTTTTATATTTCCAGTTTTTTAGCTCACCTGAGCACGTGTGCTCAGGGTGAGGTTTTGTGATCGCTTTTTGTCCATTGTGCGATGTGTGTCGTCCGTCGTCAAAAGTTGTTTGTGACCACTCTAGAGGCCACAGTTTTGGTCCAATCTTCATGAAACTTGGTCAGGATGTTTGTCTACATGATAAGTTCGAAATTGGGTCATGTGGGGTCAAAAACTAGGTCACCAGGTCAAATATAAATAAAACCTTGTGAACATTCTAGAGGCCTACATTTTTGTACCAGTCTTCATTAAACTTGATAAGAATGATGACTGCATGAATTCCCAGTTGAGTGCAAATTCAGGTAGGATCAAAATCTAGGTCACTTTAGATGCCACATTTTTGTCATCATGCCTAACACAGCCATCTTACTCAGGTGAGCGACACAGGGCTATCTTGGCATTCTTGTCATATTCACTGACAAAAAAAAAATCATCTTAATAAATCTAAAATCTAATAAACATAATGGCGGGGGCAGCCTTGTCTTATGGACACCTAGTTATATTTTGAACATATTGCAAAAGCTTGGCATGGCAGTTACGTTTTCTAAAAGAATAATTATTTCTCTAATATTGGGGACCTTTTTTTGTGTACATTGGTTGAATAGTTAGTAATGCTACTTCAAGCAAAGTGAGTGTAATTAATTCTCTGAATCAGAGTTGAATACCTTGTTAGTTATATATTTTTTTTTAACTCACTAGCCGTATACCTGTGATATGGATTACCCTCTGTCCATCGTCAACATTTTGCTTTAAAAGACTTCTATGAAACCAGTAGACAGAATTTAATTTCATTTTGCACAAATGGATACTTCTTGGCCTTCTACCATAATTTCTAATTCCTCGTCGTCCGTCGTCAACAATTAAGTTCTAACATCTCCTCTGAAACCGCTGGGCAGAATTTGATTAAACTTGGCAGGGATGTTCCTTGGGTGAACCTTCACAAAAGTTGCTAAAATAAACTTGATCCATATGGAACTGTGTTTACCATGGCAACGGAATGAAAAAAAGAAGAAAACTTAAAAATCATCTCCGTCAAAACTATTGGCCAGATTTCAAAATATTTCCGTACAGATATTCCTTGGGTAACTCTCTACCAATATTGACAAAATAATTCCGATCTGAAAAAAAAAAACATGGCCGCCAGGGGCGGGGCTAATTTGCCTATTATGTATATAGTGAAATCTTTAAACGACATATCCTCTGAAACCGCTGGACAGAATATGATTAAATTTGGCAGGGATGATCCTTGGGTGAACCTTCACAAAAGCTGCTAAAAATTACTCCGATCCATAAAAAAACATGGCCTCCAGGGGTGGGCTTATTTTCCTATTATGTATACAGTGGAATTTTTAAACGACATCTCCTCTGAAACCGCTTGGCAGAATTTGGTTAAATTTGGCAGGGATGATCCTGGGGTGAAGCTTCACAAAAGTTGCTGAAATTATTCCGATCTGTAAAAAAACATGGCCGCCATGGGTGGGGCTAATTTGCCTTATATATGTATAGTAAAATCTTTAAACGACATCTCCCCTAAATCTCTAAAACTGCCGGACAGAATTCGATTTAAGTTGGCAGGGGTGATCCTTGGGTGAAGCTTCACAAAAGTTGCTGAAATTATTCCGATCCATAAAAAAACATGGCCGCCAGGGGCGGGGCTTTTTACCTTATATGTATATAGTGAAATCTTTAAACGACATTTCCTCTGAAACTGTTGGACAGAATTTGATAAAACTTTGCAGGGATCACCTCCTTCAATACTACTGGCCAGATTTCAAAATGTTTTAATACAGACTGATGTTCCTTGGGTAACCCTATACTCAGGTGAGCGATCTAGGGTCATCATGGCTCTCTTGTTAAAAGCTCATCTGAGTAATGAATTGTGATCACCATGTGTCCGTCATCGACGTGCATTGTCAATATGATTTGAAACTGAAGAAACCTATCATGGATGATCCTTATGTGGTTCTTGTAGATCCCTTGTTGTCAAGGCAACAAAAACAGTTATTTTTTTCTCTAAACCTAATTGTTTAGTATACATCTGCTTCATAAAATGAGGTTGGGGATATACAGGGGTCACGCGTGTTTTCCCGACGCGTTGCGTCCCGTTGCGTCCCCCCTTGTTGAGTCAAAGCGGTGTAGCTGGGATATTTTTCACATTCGATGATTACTCTTCTATGTAATGCTGAACTCTTAAACATTTGAAAAGATAACACAGTTAACATAAAATAGTTCGAGAATTTAGCTAGGTAAAGTGGGATTGGCCTTTATGCATTTCAACATGTAGTTTCATATTTGACATAGATCTCCACCGTATGGTATGAAGGAAACATAATGGAATACGAAATATGAACCAGATTTTTCATGCGATAAACTTAACATGGAAAATTGCATTAAACAGCATGAATTTAAATGTCTGGTTTACAATGTCAGAGATATAAATACCAAGATGTAGCTTCGTGATAACATTATTAATGATTAGTTGATATAGCGCGTTATTTTGATGAATAATTCGGTCATTTATTTCTATTTTAATCTAAATCTACACTTCGTGTCAATTACTTATACCTATATTATGACTAGACAGCTCAAATACAACATAAATATGACTATTTAAAATAGCCCCATACTTCAATTACGTTGTTGAACCGGTATTTTTGTTACGGTTGTTTGTGTGTGGTTGCCTGTGTTTGAGCTATTTCTCTTTCACACCTTCTTTCTCTTCTTGACTGATGGCTTGGAGACTTGATAAGTAAAACCATCTAGGACGACATCAATAAAAATGCCGTCATCTATTTACGCGCAATAAGCCGATTAAATAAACTGGCATCTTTAAAGACCCGATAATGTACAAAAATTGAAATACATAAATATGATGTAGTTAATTCTAATAATTTATAACTCATTTAAGCTACCATACTTTAATGGCATAGCCGCTCAATCTCCACTCACTGCAGGAGATCGCTCAAGGTCTCTGCCACAGTGAAGTGAATTGCACTTTAATCATCACCATATTGTTTCAGACACAGGGGTTTAAAGTTATTCAAACTTGATATTGTTAGTACAGTATCAGAATAGAAGTCTTAAGATTTTGTAATAGTTTCAAGTTCACGTGGCATAGGGTTAGCGTGCCACATTTAATTAATAAACAGAACCGTATATAAATGTATCACGTTATGTTATATGCTAACTGATGAATATTGAGTTCCGTCAGTGAGATGAAATCCACATCCCACAGTGTGAGTGATATAGATCTGATGGAACTACTTTCTCTTTTACTTATAATGGGTGTGTATATTGGTATGTAGCAGCTGTTTGCATAATTTGATTTTAGTGATACAATTTTCACATTTTCTGTAGTGTGAAAATACCAAAATCGAGTCACTTCTCGATGAGACATATTCTATATCCACTCGATCAAACAAACTAATATAATCCTCTATATCATAACACAGCGTAAACTTGTCTAAACAAAAGATTGTCAAACTATGTCGTCGACGTGTGTCTCACTGATTCAACATTAATATTGTAGTATTCATAGTTCTGGTCGACTAAATTGTGTCTGTATGAGTGCACATCTCGCTTGGATTAAGAGAATTGGCAATCAAAAGAGGTATCAATAATGCACGAGCGAAATATTCTCAGAGTGTGTTTTAAACATCATTTTACAATGTATGCATATTACTTTCAGGATTGACACACATACTCAATACGCGCAGTGTTGGAAATTTCAAGAAAGTTAATGGACCGTGGTCATTTGATTAGCTTAACTTTGTACTTAGGTATATTATTTGATCCAGGGCGGAAACAATACGGATCACTTGACCGATGAAACACCGCGTTACATAAAGTTATCCGGACATCGAAAGTGCAGTTACTGCAACGTAGAGTATTCAAAATACTAAGCGAGCTTTTATTGGTCATCAAGTAGCCGATTAATACATGTATTCGTGAAAACGCAAATGAAGTAAGAATGGAATATATATCGTGATGGGTTCCAATGATAAAAAACTGATATTGTGAATTGGCCTTTAACAGGTGCGCTTAGAAATAAATTCCTGATAATTTCTGATTGGTCGAAATCCGGTGAAAGCATGCAAAAAAAAAATAAATAAAATAAATAAAAAAAAAATAAAAAGGAAAGAAACAACTCTAAAAGGGCAATGTTTTAGCATTGTTCACTCGTTCCTGCAGATAGGTAAACCACTCAACATTTTACATTTAAAACAAAGTAAAATATAAGCATTAAAGACATGACTAATGTGACTGTTGACCGTACATTTGGTTTGGCAATAAAACAAAGAATCGACATCGTTACATAATACAAGTCTCGAAATGTAGTGTAGGACAAGGAATTCACACGCTATACCGTACATATCATATAAACGATTTGAACGTGACCGCAAATTCAATATAATAATAACCATATCTTGAATACTATTAAGAGGTAGCTGCTATTATTAATAAATGTAACAAACTCGACCCGGCCAGGATCGAACCCGGTCCGCCGTGCGAGTCCAATGCTCTAACCACTGAGCCAAAGAGTCGGACTTGCACGCCGGCGGACCGGGTTCAATCCTGGGCCGGGTCGAGTTTGTTACAAAAGAAGAAGAAGAACATAGAGCACATGTTGGGCCTTGATTGCCGACAAGAATACCTCCCCATAACTTTTTGAACCAGAATATCCTCATTTCCGACCTAAGCTTATCTAATAAACGTGGGCAATCATTAATCAGCTAGAAACACATACATGAAAGTACTGAGGGAGTTAAAGTACAAAGATTTGGCCTACAGTTGCTACAAAATTTGACTTTCTATTCATACAACTCTCGACTAGTAAGCGAATCTTTACACATAAAATGAACACATCCCTCTCACCGTTATTATGCCAACAATTGTGTTTAAATGTAAAACTGCCATTTAAAGCTTACACTTATGATTTAATCATATAGTTATTTTTATCGGCATTTGGCGGTAGCCGCCTGTCTTAATTACCACAGCTATTTTACTTGTTTTGTATCCCTCCGCGCTCAGTAGCGTATCAATGCAATGCGATTTTGTATCCGTAGGCATTTTAATCATTTATGGATTTAATGGAACAAATTAAACTGCTCGCACTGAGAGACTCCCTGCGGGTTTATCATGAAACGAAGAGCGAATTCAGCTGACTTACTACTAGTAACTAGAGTTGCAGAAAACGTGTAAAGAGTCGTAACATTGCCTCTGCCTCTATCGAGATTACATGTATAACTAGTTCAGCATGTAGACAGTCTTTCAGTGCTTTGTACGCTTTGATTTAAGATCCTGTAACAATCTAAGTACCAAGCTTGGGTAGAATACTAGCGTTTATTTCCATGTTATGATCCATGTTAATATTAATTAAACACGTGTATTATCACGTGACGCAAATATACTAGCTTACACATTCTCTTATATAACTGCTCATGTTCAAATGATTACACGAAGTTTTTGTGATAGGCATTTGCTAATTTACCCGTGTTGACCCAGAAACCGTCGATCGGGTTCATGTTTTAGGGATAGCATGTATATTTCTGGTAGTTTTATTGCAGTTGTATGAACACTATTATAAATTCTTAACATTTTCTTTTGAGATCTCCCGTTTTTTCTAACATTCATCAAGTCCATTTATTATGTAGTGAATAATTATGCTCACCGAAGGTGACGCATATAGTCGCCGCTTCGTCCGTCCGTTCGTCCGTCACACTTTCCTTGTCCGGACTATTTCTCAGGAACTAACGGCTTGAATTCAACGAAACTTTATGGGAAGCTTTATTACCAAGAGGAGATGCGCATATCCTCAGCATGACCCGGTTCCTAAATTTTTCAAAGAGTTATGGCCCCTTGACTTTTCGGCCTATAGTACATATTGCATGATTCTTGTCCGGGCTATTTCTCAGGAACTAATGGCTTGAATTCAACGAAACTTTATGGGAAGCTTTATTACCAAGAGGAGAGGCGCATATCGTCAGCATGACCCGGTTCCTATTTTTTTTCAAAGAGTTATGGCCCTTGACTTTTCGGCCTATAGTCATTTGCATGATTTGCCGGGCTATTTCTCAGGAATAAGCTTAATTCAACGAAACTTTATGAAGCTTATTACCAAGAGTAGATACGCATATCGTCGGCGTGACCTGGTTCCTCAATTTTTCACAGAGTTATGGCCCATTGACTTTTCGGCCTATAGTTCATGTTGCATGATTATTGACCGGGCTATTTCTCAGGAAATAAAAGCCTTAATTCAACGAAACTTTATGGGAAGCTTATTTACCAAGAGTAGATACGCATATCGTCGACGTGACCTGGTTGCTCATTTTTTCACAGAGTTATGGCCCATTGACTTTTCGGCCTAAAGTTCATGTTGCATGATTTTGTCCGGGCTATTTCTCAGGAAATAAAAGCCTTAATTCAACGAAACTTTATGGGAAAGCTTTATTTACCAAGAGTAGATACGCATATCGTCGGCGTGACCTGGTTCCTCAATTTTTCACAGAGTTATGGCCCCTTGATTTTTCGGCCTATAGTACATATGCATGAATCTTGTCTGGGCTATTTCTCAGAAAATAATGGCTTGAATTCAACGAAACTTTATGTGAAGCTTTATTACAAAGAGGAGATGCGCATATCTTCGGCTTGACCCAGTTCCTACATCCTCCCACCCATTGACCAAGGTCTTATTTGTAACAATGACGTTCTTCGGGGAGCATCTGTCAGTTCTACTGACTTTCTTGTTTTCTAGTAGTTTCTAGTAGTTACGTATGCTTCTTGCTATAGCTTTGCATTATTTGCAGCCCCCGTTTGCCCGAATCGTAGTGCTCGAGGGATATTTGCCTCTTCCTTTCTCAGTATTCAAGTTTTTTTTTAGGTCTTGCGGTCTATCCTTGAGCATCGATATCATCGACAGGAGGTAGGATTTTACGCCTGAATTTTGTCGTTTAAACGGAAGATGCGTCAAATTACGCCATGTCATTGGTCACATCAGGTTGTGTGTGTGTGTGTGTGTGTGTTTTTTTTCTTCTGTTTCCTGGCAGTGTACGGTAGGTCACATTGCCTGAGAAAACGCTATTTTCGTAAGTTTTTTACGTAACTTCGGCGAAATCGGTTAAATATAAAATACGTTTTCCTCGAAACAGGGCCTTACAGTACCACGTGACGTGTCCCGCAACATGTTGTTGTTGTTGTTGTATTGGGGTTTACCGTCGCTGCGATAGTATTTCAATCATATAGCGACGTCCAGCTAATTACAGGTGGAGGAAGACCCCGAGTACACAGAGGTACCCGGGTAGAACCACCGACCTACCGCAAGCCAGCTGGAAGGCTTTCTCACATGAAAAATCCGAAGTCCCTATCGGGATTCGAACCCAGCAACATGTTGTCTTCACCAGTTCCGGGTAGCGATTTCGTAAGTTCAGCCTATGAAGTTAGAGCAATGACTTGACTATTTGAGTTTACCGTCGCTTCGACAGTATTTCCATCATATAGCGACGACCAGCTAATTATAGGTGGAGGAAGACACCGAATGCACGGTAGAACCACCGACCTACCGCAAGCCAGCTGGAAGGCTTCCTCACATGAAAATCCGAATGACAACTGCCGGGATTCGAACCCACGCGGTGAGGGGCGGGGAGTGAATGTTATCAGCGAAGTGACTGTAAATGAAAAAAGAAAACTTATATATAGGTTTTATAATTCTAAATATACTGTAGTTTCAATGTCGTCTGTGACAGTATTGCCTGTGAGGGGGAAAGCACCTTTTTTTAAATCACACATTGGATGACCGTGCGTCTGTAGACAGGTACTGATAAATATTATACACACATATAGTTAAAAATCTAATTCTTAGCCAATGTCCATCTGTGAACGAGCTGCTTTTAAACATCTTACTACAGCAATGTGACATGACTTTTAAGCCACCACACCAAGGAGTATTCCATTTATAAGACGGGTTTGCATCTGTCGATATTTTAGTCATCGACTGCTGTAAAACGATGTTTTGCTTGCCCATTTCCACACGTCATATTGATTGTCATGTAGTGAAACAGAATAAGTCAGCCGGGTGTTTCCGGGAAGGAGGTGTTGGGAAAAAAAGGAGTCCAGGATTCTCAAAGTCGCACGACGGTTGAGTCAGTAGTCTATCACGGGTGCTAGTATGATCTCTCCCAGCCCGTGATGTTCTAATGAGATCCCTCATGTTTCTCACGTTTTGATTAGGGCCTGGCACGTTCCTCACGCCCTGTCAAGGCTTCTTATTGATGAAACGCGGACGCTGGCCAGATTTGAAGCACGTTTGTGCCCACGACAAGAATTATTCATGACCTTCCCAGGCGCAAAGTACTGGTCCAACCCAGGAACCGTCGAGAAGGATTAATATAAGTTGTAAGAACTTGTTTCCCACTCGACGTAAAATAAATAAGTTTTAACTAAAAAAACCAAACTAAGTGGAACATACACTACTGAGGTTCCGCAAGTTACGGGATCGAACTCCGTTGGGGCAAGGATTTCGTGTGATCTTCCCAGGCGCAAAGTACTTGTCCAACCAAGGAACCTTCGAGAGTGAATAGTATAAGTTGTACGAACCTGTTTTCCCATCATCCCTTAAGAATAAGTTTATATTAAATTTATAAATTATGCAAAGAATACGATTTAAGTTTACGATTAACCATGCATCAACATAACTTGATAGGTATAAGGCCG
>CM037795.1:42636535-42657187 GCA_021229015.1 Solen grandis | reverse complement strand
TGTTTTTTGATGAACTTCCTTTATACTTTGAAAAATTTCAAAATTTTGGGTACCAAATAATCGTCTTAAATTCCCTCCCATTTCACACCCTTTATCTATAGGAATAGTTTTAATATTTTTTGAGATACAAGCTCTTAAACCACCTGAAAAATGAAAAAATCACCAAAGCTATATGCACGAATTTCGTTTTTTCCCCATTACTCCATGAATCTTAGGTCAATCATTAAACTTTAAGTATCAAAAGAACGTACAAACCTTGCTTAACAAATAATATTCATCATCATATTTTCAAAAATCAAAGGTTTTCGAGATATAAACAGTTAAACACACTGAGGGTTACCAAATTTTCGTTTTTCCGCCATAACTCAACCGATTCAACCCCGATCATCAAAAACTATACACCATCTGAAAGGTCTTTCTAAGCACTACAAATTATACGCATAGTGTCTCGATAGAATATTTACCGTTTTTGAGATATTTAAGGCCGAAGAAAAACCCGATAATTGATATATGACCTTGACCTTTGGGATTTTCCGGCAACGGATGTGGTATGGCTCCATAGAATCTAATATTGTATCTTCAGACAAAATTTCAAGCAAATCATACAAAAAATAAAGCCTACAGGGCTAAAAAAACCATTAAGTTTTAATACGAAAGTTTTATCAGCATTATGACGTCATGTGACGTCATATGGCGTTCATCTTTTCAGAACATCACGAAGACCTAGAGACTAATATTCATTCCAAATATCAGCTTTCTAGCTCTTCTGAAAGCGATTTTATACGCATTTGAAATTTGACGTCATTAGTTCGAATCTTGGATTCGCCATAAAACCTTTGCCTTTTCGAATTTGAAAACACGGACACCGAAAGGCACAACCTGTGAAATTTTGATGAAAATCGGTTTAGAAATAATGGCTGTAGACCGCGTACAATCTTTTTAACCTGACGTCAAATCTGACGTTATATGACGTCATATGAATATGAAATTCATTGCATCCGAAAGCTCATGGTCTGAAATATATGCCATACAATTTTCATTGTGCTGAGTCAATGGCAACACCTCGAAATTAACACAAATATAAGAGGAAGAAAAAAAGAATAATAAGAATAATAAAAAAACAGTACAAACCCAATAGGACTTTCTGCCGAAAGGGCAGAAAGTCCTAATAATAATAATAATAACTAGACTTCTTTTGTTCTGGACAAAAGAAAGGGCTTTCTGCACTGCAAACCATGTCAAACCTGATCATACTTATTTAGTGTTCTAAAATACACATCTTCAAAAATTGAAGAAAATCCGTCCCGAATTGACAGCTGTAGAGCGCAAACATAAATAAATAGCAGAGGAAATATGTGATGTCATATAACATAATTTAAATTTTAAAGTCATTGCATTCGAAAGGGAATGTGTGGCATTGTTTTCAGTTATAATTTCATAATGCTAATTTTTCCAGAACCATCTTTAAGATAACTACAATAATACTCAATCTTCATGTTCTGCAAGGGAATGAAGTATCACTAGTCCTCTTGACATGCTAAAAATGTATACAAGATTCCTTTTCTACGAAATAATATGTGGGATTAACTGCAGAAGCACAAGGAAAAAGTTTTTTTTTCTTCAGAAATTCTTACTTTCATACAACTTCCTTATATGATGTCCGATTTTAAAAACCCAGGTACCGTTAGAAAGGTCTTCTGAATTCAAATATGTACTTACCTTGTGTTTAAACATATCTATTTTGGCGATATATAAAGTTATTCCTCCCCCCAAAAAGGCAAAACTCGGCAAAAAGATATTCATGTCAACTACTACCATTCGACAAATAACTTAATAATTAATAGATTGATCATTAAGATCTGCATAGCATTAGAACCGCATTGCATCATGATAAAAGTATAGTTCTTTATGATATTTTCAACAAGAGGGACAAGGTGGTCCTAAAGACTCTTACCTGAGAAAAACTGCTTTCACTGCCTGTACAAGTTACAAAATTATAGCATAGTTGTACTGAAGAAATAATCCATCAGATTATTTATAATTCCACGAACTAAAGAGAGCCTGTTGTCGAAATTTGAAGTCAAACTTCACTGAAAAATTATGGTTCAAAACACACAAATTTAAACATCAAAAGGGGCATAACTCCTGACCTAATTGGCAGATGTCAGCCATTATCGAACTTGGCAGAAAGAATGTGGCTATAAACATTGTTCTAAAGATTGAAGATGATTACTTAAGAAATGAAGATGCTAGAGTGCAAATAAAGTGAAATATTACATTTTTATATATCAAAAGGGTCATAACTCCTGACCTAATTGAAAGATATCAGCCATTATCGAACTTGGCAGAAAGTATGTGGCTATAAACATTGTTCTAAAGATTGAAGATGATTACTTAAGAAATGAAGATGCTAGAGTGCAAACAAACTAAAAATTGGCATTTTTCAATATTAAAAGGGGCATAACTCTTGACCTTATAGGCCGATATCAGCCATAATCGAAACTGACCAAGATTTTATTGTAATAAACATTGTTATAAAGTTTGAATATGATTACTTAAGAAATGAAGATGCTAGAGTGCAAACAAACTAATTGTGGACGACGGATGGACGGCAGATTGACGGACGGACGGACAGACGGACGGACAACGGACATTCATCGATTCTTATAGCTCCTCTTGAGCACATGTGCTCAGGTGAGCTAAGAATTAATAGTTTCTTAGAAAAAAGCAATCAAGTGATTAGGACTAACTGCAGAAGAGTATGAAAGAACGGTATAAATTATTTTTTATTTCTCATCTAACTTCCTTATATAATGTCCAATTATAAAAATAGAAAGGCCTTTATATTTCCAACATTTCACGTGTTTCATGTTTCAACTTTTCTGTTACGTGTTCTAAGATATAGAAAGTTATTTTTCAAGGAAACGGCAATAAATCGGCAAAACGATGTTCATGTCTATTATTGCCCTTCGACAAATAACTTTATAATGAATGGTTGGATCATTAAAATCTGCGTTCCATTAGAACCGCATTGCATTACGCTAATAATACTGTTCTTTATGTTATTTTCAAAAAATAATAGTTTCTTAGAAAAAGGCAATCAAATGAAAGGGACTAACTGCAGAAATGCATGAAATAACGGTTTAAATGAATTCTTATTTCGCATCCAACTTACTTATAGGATGTCCGATGTCCAATTTTAAAACGCTAGGTACCATTAGAAAGACTTTTATATTTCCAACATTTCACGTGTTTCATGTTTCAACTTTTCTATTACGGGTTTTAAGATAAAGAAAGTTATTTTTCAAGAAAACGGCAAAACTCGGCAAAAAGATGTTCATGTCTATTATTGCCTTTCGACAAATAACTTTATAATTTATGGTCTGATCATTAAAATCTGCATATCATTAGAACCGCATTACATTATGCAAAAAAATTGTTCTTTATGTTATTTAAAAAAAAGAGTAAATATTAGTTTCTTCGAAAAGAGGAATCAAGTGATCGGGACTTACTGCGGGAGTGCATGAAAGAACGGGTTTACTGCATTCTTAGTTTTCATGTAACTTCCTTATATTACGTCCAATTTTAAAAAGCTAGGTACCGTAAGAAAGGTCATTGGATTTCCCACAATTCCCTCGCTTCATAGTTGTATGTATCTTTAAACACTTTGTAGCTACGGACGTTTAAACCTTGAGCATACGGCAAAAATCGGGGATAAATATATTCATATCGTTTTGTTTTTCCCTATAACTTAATGAATATTAAGTCAATCTTTAAAATTTAAACACCAAAAGAACGGCCGGTTTTTGATCTACAAATTATATTCATACTCTTATTAAGAAAAAATCAATAATTATCGAGATATAAGTAGTAAAGTGCGCTTAGGGTTGAAACACTTTTGTTTTTCTGCAATAACTCAACTGATTCAACCCCGATCTTCAATAACTATATACCATCTGAAAGGCCTTTCAAAGCACTACAAATTATACGCATAGTGTCTCGATAAAATATTTTTCGTTTTTGAGATATTTAAGGCCGAAGAAAAAACCGATAATTGACATGTGACCTTGACCTTACCTATGATCCGGAAGAGTAAGTGACTGATGACAATAAGAGGCTATGTTGCACCTTCAGTTAAAATTTTATGCAAATCGGTCAAAAACTTTGTCTTCCAGTGCTAAAAAACTTATATTTTGGATAAAAAATTTGATAACGCGTCATGACGTCATTTTACTTTATACGACGCCAGTCTTCTCAGAGCGGAAAGAAATCAATAGGACACATATTCTGTCCAAATTTCATGTTTCTAGCTTATCTGAGTGCTTCGTAATACTTCAATACATTTTTAGGTCCAAAGTTCGAAACTTGGTTCAGCCATATATCCTTGATCTTTTCAAATATTGCAAACTGTATCTAATCCTGCACAACAACAACTTAATATATACATTCTGTGAAAAAATCAAGTAAATCGATCCAGACATGACGGCTGTAGAGCGCGTACAAGCTTTTGTAGCTTTTTTCAGCCCTGACGTCATGTGACATCACTTGAAGAAAAGAAATATGACGATCAAAAGCGCCAAAGTCACTGTGCCTACTGTTACAATTTCATGCTGCTAGCTCATCAGCAACCTGTTTTAATTTGAACCTCAAAAGTGAGAAAAAAGTAGAATAATAATAAGTAGATTTCGTTTGCACGGCAAACAATAGGACTTTCTGCCAACCGCTTAAAACTCAATCAAACTGAAAATTATTAATACGGAATACGCAGAAAATATTAGGTATCTAGAGTGTAACCTATACATTCTTTGAAAATATTCAAAAAATTAATCAATTATAATGTTTCAGATCGCTTACAAACTGTTTGATCCGACGTCTATTTTGAAGTCATATGGTTGTGAATATAATTGCATATGAAAATTCAGCATATTTAATATATATGCCCTTAATTTCTTGTAGTTCTGGATCATTGGGATCACACTGAATTTTTTTTGCACGAGAAATGGAAACAAATAATAACCTCATGATGTCAAATGACGTCCGGCCTATGAAAATCTGAAGAAAGCCTTTAAAATTACAATATGTATGAATTTCAGCTTTTTATCTCATATGGAGTACTCAATCTGATTAAAGTCATCTCCTATATAAACGCTACGCTACATAAGATTGTAGGAAGATCGAGTACTTTAGTCAGATTGTACTAAATTTAATTTCGATGTCACATTTTTTTTAAACTTGGTTTCACCACAGAACCTCGGTCTTTTCAATATTTGGAAACGAAAGTAAGGATGCACAACAAAATCCTAACTTATACCTTCTGTGAATTTACTAGAAAATCCATTCAAAAATAAATTCTGCAGAGCGCGTACAAACGTTTTAACTGACGTCAAATCTAGCGTCTATAATGTCATATGATATGCTAGTTGTCTTTAACTACAGAATATACCCAGTCAGCAGAAGTTATCGGGCCAATATAGCACTGATATCGGCACCTATGCCTGCACTGTGGCTGATTAATACCCCCACAAAATGCTTTGATACAGGAGAAGCCAGACTCCAGGCAGAGCATAGATAAGCACTTGTATACATAGTATATTATATATGATAGCAATCAATAAGTAAATAAAGTCATTTTTTAAAGTGGATAGAGAATCAGTTATGGTTATTTTGCACAGCAGTATAAAAGTGTAGTCACAGTTCTTAGACATTGCACTTCTCCTAGTCGCCATCTGTTTACATTTTATGTTTCAAGTAAATACCATGTATAATATTCAAGTTAAATGTCGAGACAAGAAAAAAAAGCTATTTAACAAAGGGAGATAATTAAACAAGAGGGCCATGATGGCCCTGAATCGCTCACCTGATTATAGATGAGCAAAATATGTTGGATTTTTCATATTGACCTACTTTTTGACCCCACATGACCCACTTTTGAACTTGTCCAAGATTTTATGGAAACAGACATTCTGACCAAGTTTCATGAAGATATGGCCAAAATGTGGCCTCTAGAGTGTTAACAAGGTTTTTATAAGACTTGACCTCGTGACCTACTTTTTGACCCCACATGACCCAATTTCGAACTTTTCCAAGATATTATGGAGTGAAACATTCTGACCAATGTGGCTTCTAGACTGTAAACAACGTTTTTCAAAGATTTGACCTCGTGACCTTCTTTTTGACCCCTTATGACCCAATTTCAAACTTGTCCAAGATTTTATTGCGACAAACATTCTGACCAAGTTTTATTAAGATTGGCCTAAAAATAAGGCATCTAGAGTGTTAACAAGCCTAATTGTTGACGACGCACAACGGACGACGGACGAAGGGCCATCACAAAAGCTCACCCTTGAGCACGTTGTGCTCAGACCAATGTGGCTTCTAGACTGTAAACAACGTTTTTCTAAGATTTGACCTCGTGACCTTCTTTTTGACCCCTCATGACCCAATTTCAAACTTGTCCAAGATTTTATTGCGACAAACATTCTGACCAAGTTCTATTAAGATTGGCCTAAAAATAAGGCATCTAGAGTGTTAACAAGCCTAATTGTTGACGACGCACAACGGACGACGGACGAAGGGCCATCACAAAAGCTCACCCTTGAGCACGTTGTGCTCAGGTGAGCTTAAAATGGGACCAGGTAGAGTTACAGTTCTTGGACATTGCAGTTTTCCTAGGTGCCATCAGATTCTGGTTACATTTTAAATTTCAAGTCAATACATTGTATAATATTTGAGCAATGTTCCGGACAAGAAAAAACAAAATTAACCAAAGGGAGATAATACAAAAATGAAACCAGGGCAATAATTCTGCGATCCTTGAGACAACTCAAGTGAAATTTATAACATGCACCTATCCACCTGATTATCAATTCACACACAACATTTGAACCGAGTTGGTTAAGAAATGAAGTTCGCGTCACAAGATATTTAAAGTCAAATCAGGGGCAATAACTCCGTAATCCTCGTGGGAACGAAGTGAATTTTGCGTCTTGTACATCTACTGCTAATGAAAAACATTTTTGCAAAGTATTAGATGAATCAGACTGAAATTGAAAGAGGAATTCACTGGACAAGACATTTCAAGTTGATTCAGGGGCAAAAAATCCTTGTGGGAATGAAGTGAAATTTGCGTCTTGCACATTTAGTTCTTCTGTCAGGGGCCAAGATAAGCTGCGTAAATATTGCGAAATTACACAAATAAAATAGATAAAACCCCAATTCTTTTAAAATTCTAGCGTATCAAAAAGCAATTAAAATTAGATTACTCAAATATCCAAAATATTAAAGCGTACTGGTATGCAACATTTTGAAACCGCGTGATGTTTACAAATACTCGTATATGTTTAACTGGTTACTTGCGAATCCGCAAAATAGTCTTCAAACGATTTCTGGTAATTTCCTACTTTGGGTTCCATTCAAGTAAAACAAATCCAGTCTGTCTTATTTGTTCATCTGACGCTTTTCTATTTGTTTGCTCTTTTCTATTTGTTTGCTTCAAATATGGTTACATAAGGCAGGAAGAAACGGGTAAACGTTTAAAAGAACTCTGAGTAGATACCTAGCACTGCAAACCACACATCAGGCATTTGTGTCACAATAATTGACGATCTGGAAGTTGAGATAGAGTCGATAGCATCAAATTCCATGTTAAACAGTAAATAATTTGTTTTAATTCAATATTTAAAAGTGCTAAATCTTTGGATCAGGAAGATCAAATATGATTGAATGTTGTTTTTTTTAATTTAATTGTTGAGGAGCTAATGATAAATCCTGCATATGATAATTGTTAAATTGACATTGTTGCATACAAGGACAGCAGGCGCATATACCAGTAAGAACATGAACTGTTATTTCAATTCTAAAATTAAATTATGACAAAAAAACAATTGGATATAAACATGTACAGTTCTGATAAATATTTATGCCAAGTATCATGTGATATGGCTGAAAGTACCAGACAAGATTTTGCTTAAATACTGCATGACCGACTGACCAACCAACCAACTGACCAACCAACCGACCAACAGGCTGATTCTCTTCCATCTGTGCTGGTATACAGGGTGTTTCATTTCAAAACAAAAATGAATCAATAAAAACCTAGTATCATATTAATTAATATAAAATCTTAAGGTTTTTAGAACAGGGTTGCTTGCAAAACTGTTCTAAGGAAGCACACATTTTGGATTTGACAACAGTTTGGGGCTATATTAAGAAAGTTTTTAGTTATAGATTTCCCTCTTTTTTACAACACAGAGAAAAAAGTCCAAAATTTATTTTCTCTCTTAACACTCAATGGTGTCAATTTTCATGTTTATTTCAGACTCAGAACGATTGCGATATGTAAGTTAAAACTAAATAAAAATGTATTGAAAATAGATGCTGGAGATATTGTATTTAATTAACTGTAATGAAAACAGATAATAATTATGCAGAAGGCAAATTCCCAATTCATGCTTAGATATTTCGAACCATAACTGACTGGAAATAGCCGACATTATATAAATTGTAGGTTTGAGTCCCAGTCGTTTTTTTTTCTTTTGTCTTTTTACAGCTAATTGTTTTTGTTTTTTTTTGTTGTTTTTTTTAAATTTCTTTTGCAATATTAAGCATACATATTTTTGCCATAATGAAAATCAGTAATTCAAGTACATGTGTGCGTAAATATATAAAACACTGAGTTACATGTAAATCAGATCGCTCTCGAGGACGCACACTTTAAAAATTAAAATTATGTGCGTCTCCTCGGACGCATTAATAGTTAATACATTGAAACTCAAATTATCATGGTTAATGATTTGTCTTCACCGTTTACTCAGTTCAACTTCATAATGGTTTCATAATGGGTTTTCCCCATGCGCTTGCGACTAGCCTGTTGATGTGCAACATGCTTTTATTTGCCAACATATCATAATCCCTACTGGGACCTATGTTTACATGCACTGAAATACACACGCGTGTGTATATATTCTCCAAGTACATGATTGAAATCCTTTGCTATTATATAATCTTAACGGAGCTGTATTTCAATAGAGATTTGACTGTTTCGTTACATTTTGGAGTATACTTAGTTCATGTAAATTTTAACACCAATGAACTAGCAGTATATTGGACATTTGTTAAGTAAAGATGACCTGTAATTTGATGGTTGTCGCATTACGACAGAATATGTTCAAAATCAAAACCTACAAGATGTAAAAAAGAAAGAGCAATAAACAATAAAATTAACATCCGCTCAGCATTTCTTTTTTTCCTATTTTTTGATTAACAAAAATAAATAAATTTAAAAAGAATTTTACCACAGGCATATAAGAAAAAAGTGCATTCAGGTTTTTAAAAAGGAAATAATGTAATGCCAAGGCATTACTAATTTTACTTATCTCTTTATTTGTCTTGGCTCTTGATTGCAGCTTTCTCTGACAAATCACATAAATTTTGACAGTTGACTGACTTATTTGACTTCTCAACTAGCCAAATTTATGCATTACGCCAGGAATTTCTCTAAACCGCCGTGTCACATCATCTGTATTTAGATATTCAGTGTGGTTTAGATGTCATTTCCAGCTTGATCCACTTTTACAAGTTATAATTAAAGTTTATGCCAAGTAAATCCGTTTGACTATTGGTAAAACATTGTATTTTTAAAAGTTTTAATTTGCAAACCACTTTTTACACGAGGGCGACCTTTTTATTTCTTTACTTCCGGTTGTTGCTTTGGGGACTCTACTGTACTCTACTCTATTGATAAAGAATAGAATTGACACACCATTAAATTATTGTCAACACTTGTTTAGCTAGTAATATCAATATGATATTAGTAAAAAGTTTATTTTGCAATTTATATGACTAATACATATCTGTAAACTTACATTTTCCGAAAATGCTTCAAGTAAGGTGAAAGCGAAAGTAGGATATTTTCTGAAAATTCTTACAATTGGGATTAAATTCGTATATTTGACGTAACTTCCTTATACTTTAATCAATTTCAAAACACTAGGTACCAAATTAATCGTCTTAAAATTCTAAATTTGCAGTTATTTCCAATGATTCCTAAGATATAGAACCATAACTTCTTACATACCGGCAAAATCGCTGAAATTCTACATGTTTAAATTCTTATTTTTGATGTAATTTCCTTATACTTTGATCAATTTCAAAACTTAAGGTACCAAAATAATCGTCTGAAAATTTTCTACATTTCACACGCTTTATGTTTAAGAATATTTTAATGCTTTTTGAGATAGAAGCTTTTAAACCTCCTGAAGAATGAAAAAATCACCCATAACTCCATGAATTTTTGGCAAATCATTAAACTTTAAGCATCAAAAGAACGGTCAAACATAGCTCTACAAATAATATTCATCATCATATTTTCAAAAATCAAAGGTTTCGAGATATAAACTGTTAAACACACTGAGGGTTACCAAATTTTCGTTTTTCCGCCATAACTCCACCGATTCAACCCCGATTATCAAAAACTAAATATCATCTGAAAGGTCGTTCTAAACACTATAAATAATACGCATAGTGTCTCCATAGAATATTAACCGTTTTTGAGATATTTAAGGTCGAAGAAAAACCCGATAATTGATATATGACCTTGACATTTTGGCTCCATAGAATCTAATACTGCATCTTCAGACAAAATTTCAAGCAAATCATACAAGAAATAAAGCCTACAGGGCTTAAAAACCGTTAAGTTTTAATACGAAAGTTTTATAAGCATAATGACGTCATATGGCGTTTATCTTTTTAAAATGTAAAGAAGACCTAGAGATTTTAACGGTTTACAGAAAGTCCTATCGTTTGCCGTGCAAACGAAATCTAGTTATTATTATTATTATTTTTTTATTCTTTTCTACGCTTTAATTTCTATATGATGCAATGGTCCAAGGGCGATGAAAATGTAATGGCATATACATCAGATTCTGAAATTTTGATTTCAATGATTTTCATATGCCTATGACGTCATATGACGTCACACTTGACATTGTCTACAAAAGTGTGTATGCGGTCTACAGCCATTATGTCAGGGCCGATTGTCATCAAAATTTCACAGATTATGTATGTTAGTTGTGCCTTTCGGTGTCCGATTTTTAAAATTCGAAAAGGTAATGGTTCTATGGCGAATCCAAGATTCGAACCATTGACGTCAAATTTCAAATGCGTATAAAATCGCTTTGAGATGAGATAGAAAGCTGATATTTGGACAGAATATAAGTCTCTACGTCTTTTCTATACTCTGAGAAGATATACGTCATACGACGTCAAACGATGTCATGAGGTTAAAGAAATGTCTAATATTTACGTGTTAATTCCTACATGTTATAAACGTACGAGCAACATAAAAATTTAACAGCCTATGTTCCACATAGAACATTTTGCATTTCAATGATTTTCATTTCCTTATGACGTGTCTTGACGTCAAACTTGACGTCGTCTAAAAATATTTGTACGCGGTCTACAGCCATTATTTCTGGACCGATTTTCAACAAAATTTCACAAAATGTGTATATTACGCTCTAGTTGTGCATCCCTGTGTCCGTTTTTCAAAATTTGCAAATGCAAATATTTTATGGCGAATCCAAGATTCGAACCATTGACGTCAAATTTCAAATACGTATAAGATCGCTTCCTGATGAGTTAGAAAGCTGATATTTGGACAGATTATAAGACTCCTAATTCGATTTACATTCTAAGAAGATGAACGTCATTTGACGTCATATAACGTCAAAAGGTAAAAAAAAAATCTGATATCTATGAATATATTTATATATGTTGTAAAGTTCCCAAGACCATTGAAATTTAATAGCATATGCGTCAAATCATGTTCTTTAGAATGCATTTAATTTCATATTCATGTGACGTCAAAAAAACGTCAGATTTGACGTCAGGACACAAAGATTGTACGCGGTCTACAGCCATTATTTCTTGACCGATTTTCATCAAATTTTCACAAAATGTATATGTTACGCATAAGTTTTGCATCCCGTTGTCCGTATGTCCAAATTCGAAAAGGCAAAGGTTCTATGGCGAATCCAAGATTCGAACAATTGACGTCAAATTTTAAATACGCATAACATCGCTTCCAGATGTGTAAGAAAGCTGATTTATTGACTGAATATAAGTCTTTACGACTTCTTTTTATTTTATGAGAAAGAACCTCATTTGACGTCATATGACGTCATAAGGTCTAAAGAACGTTTTATATTTACACGTTAATTTCTATATGTTGCAAAGGTCTCAGGGGCATGAAAATTTAATGTCCAATATTTCAGATACTGCAAATTTCATTTATTTGATTGTTTAATGCCTATGATGTCATATGACGTCAAACATAACGTTGTATACAAAATATTTTTCGCGATCTACAGGCATTATTTTTCTACCGATTTTCATCCAATTTTCACAGAATGTGTGTTACACTCTTGTTGTGCATCCCGGTGTCCGTTTCTCAAAATTCGAATAGGCAATGGTTCTATGGCGAACCATTGACGTCAAATTTCAAATGTGTATAAAATCGCTTACAGATGAACTAGAAAGATGATATTTGGACAGAATATATTTGGACAGTCTCTAGGTTTTCTTTACATTTTCAGAAGATGAACGCCATCTGACGTCATATGACATCATGATATGAACAGAAATTTCTCAATTTTACGTGCTATTTTTATATGTTGAAAACGTCCAAGCACCATGAAAATTTAATAGCCTTTGCTTTCTTTCAGAAGTTCATTTATAATATTGACTTTGACGTATGTTGACGTCAAACTTGACGTCGTCTAAAAATGTTTGTATGCGGTCTAAGCCATTATTTTGGACCGATTTTCATCAAAATTTCACAGAATGTGTATGTTACACTCTTGTTGTGCATCCCGGTGTCCGTTTTTCAAAATTCAAAAATGCAAAGGTTTTATTGGGAATCCAAGATTCGAACCATTGACATAAAATTTCAAATAGGTATAAAATCGCTTCCCGATGAGATAGTCAGCTGATATTTGGACAGTATTTAAGTCTCCATGTGGGCTTTATATTCTGTGAAGATGAATGTTATTTGACGTCATATGACGTCATAAGGTCAAAAAGAAATTTCTGATATTCACGCGTTAAAACAAATATGTTGTTAAGTTCCCAGGACCATGGATATTTGTTGGTATATACAAAATCCATGTGCTTTAGAATGCAATGAATTTCATATTAATGTGACGTTATATCACGTCAGATTTGACGTCAGGACAAAAAGGTTTTACGCGGTGTACAGCCATTAATTTTGGACCGATTTTCATCAACATTTCACATATTGTATATGTAACGTTCTAGTTGTGTATCCCGGGTCCGATTTACCTAATTCGAAAAGGTAATGGTTCTATGGCGAATCCAAATTTCGAACCATTGACGTCAAATTTAACATATGTATAAAGTCGCTTCCAGATCATTTAGAAAGTTGATATTTGAACTAAATATTAGTCTTTAAGACTTATTTCTATTCTGTGAGGATCACCGTCATTTGACGTCATAAGACGCCATAATGTCAAAAAGAATATTTGATACCAAGGGGAATGAAAATTTTTCCTGATATATTTAAGATACTAGATAGTTCATTTCATTGATTTTCTCATGCCTATGACGTCATATGACATCAAACTTTACGTTGTCTACACAAGTTTGTATGCGGTCTACAGCCATTATTTCAGGACGGGTTTTCATCAAAATTTCACAGAATGTATATGTTACGCTCTAGATGTGCCAAGTGGTCTCCGTTTTACCAAATTTAAAAAAGCAAGGAATTTATGGCTAATCCAATATTAGAAGCATTGACGTCAAATTTCAGCTTAGATACCTATAAAATCACTTCTAGATACAATAGAAAGCTAATATTTGGACTGAATATAAGTCTCCAAGTCTTCTTTACATTCTGAGAAGATGAACGTCATATGACATCATGTGACCTTATAAAGTCAACGTTAATTTTGTTTAAATTAAACGATTTTTAAGACCTGTAGGCCTTATTTTTTGATTTGCATAAATTTTTATTGAATGTGCATCATTTGATCATATGGAACAATGTCACTTCCGAAAATTTTTAAGTTCAATCCTTACTTATATCTTGAAAACCTTTAAGCTAGACTGAATCATGTGAAAATCGAATTGTTAGCATTTTGTTACAAAGAGGAAAGAAATAGCCCAAATTAATTGAAATCGATATAAAAAAAAATGATTTTCAGTTACTTTTGCCATTTCCTCCATCTTAAACGGTTTATTTTTTTGAAGTTATTGCCATACAAAAGCAAGTTAAAGGCAGGAATTTCATATCCTTTTACGTTTCTGCTTTTGTTGTTTGACAAATGTAGCAGAAAGTCCTATCATTCGTATCAACGAATGAAATCTAGTTATTCTTATTCTTCTTATTATTCTTTTTTTTTCTTACTCTAATATTTGTGTTAATTTCGAGGTGTTGCCATTGACACAGAACAATGAAAAGTTTATGGCATATATTTCAAACCATGAGCTTTCGGGTGCAATATGACGTCATATAACGTCAGATTTGACGTCAGGTGAAAAAGTTTGTACGCGGTCTACAGGCATTATTTCTGTATCGATTTTCATCAAAATTTCACAGAATGTGTATGGTAGGTTTTAGTTGTGCAACCCAGTGTCCGTTGTTCAAAATTCGAAAAGGCAAAGGTTTTATTGACCATTGACGTCAAATTTCAAATGCGTATAAAATCGCTTACAGATGAACTAGAAAGAAGATATTCGGGCAGAATATAAGTCTCTATGTTTTCTTTATATTCTCAGAAGATAAATTTTATATGACGTCATATGACGTCATGAGTTGAAAAAAATTTCTAAATTTTACCTGTAAATTTTTATATGTTGAAAACATTCGAGCACCTTGAAAATTTATGAGCATATGCTTCAGATAGAACATTTTGCATTTCAATATTTTTTATTTCACTATGACGTGTTTTGACGTCAAACTTGACGTCGTCTTAAAATGTTTGTACGCGGTCTACAGGCATTATTTCTGTACCGATTTTCATCAAATTTTCACAGAATGTGTATGTTAGGCTTCCTGATGAGTTAGAAAGTTGATATTTGCACAGATTATAAGTCTCTAAGTGTCTTTTACATTCCGAAAAGATGAACGTTATTTGACGTCATATGACGTCTAAAGGTCAAAAAGAATTTCTTAGATCTATGCCTAAATTTATAAATGTTGTAAAGTTTCCAAGACCATGGAAATGTAACTGCATATGCGTCAAAACATGTGCTTTGGAATACATTGAATTTCATATTCATGTGATGTTATATTACGTTAAATTTGTCTTCAAGACAGAAAGATTGTACGCGGTCTACAGCCATTATTTCAGGACCGATTTTCATCAAAATTTCACAGAATGTACATGTTACGCTTTAGTTGTGCATCCCTGTCTCCGTTTTTCAAAATTCGAAACGTCAAAGGTTATATGGCAAATCCAAGATTCGAACCTTTGACGTCAAATTTTAAATACGCATAACATCGCTTCCAGATGTATTATAAAGCTGATATTTGAACTGAAAATTAATCTTTATGTCTTCTTTTTATTCTGTGAGGCAGAACGTCATTTGAGGTCATATGACGTCATAAGGTGAAAAAGAATTTCTAATATCTACGCGTTTATTTCTATATGTTCCAAAAGTCCCAGGGGCATGGAAAATTAATGACGTATATTTCAGATACTGTATATTTCATTTCATTGATTGTCTTATGCCTATAACGTCATATGACTTCAAACATGACGTTGTCTACGAAAGATTTTTCGCGGTCTACAGACATTATTTTCGGACCGTTTTTTATTCAAGTTTCACAGAATGTGTAAGTATCGTTATAATTATGTAGCCAGGTGTCCGTCTTTCCATATTCACTAAGGCAAAGGTTTTATGGCGAATCCAATATTCCAACCATTGACATTAAATTTCAAATACGTATAACATCGCTTTTAGATGTGTTAGAAAGCTGAAATTTTGACTGAATATAACTCTACGTATGTTTTACCTTAAAAGAAGATGAGCGTTATATGACGTCATGTGTCGTTACAAGTCCTTAACACTTTTTTTATTGAAATTAAATGGTTTTAAAGGCCTTTAGGCCTGATTTTTTTTTAATTTGCATTATTTTTTTTCTGAAGGTGCAGCATTAGATGCTATGGCATAAAGCTACTTCCGATTCCAAAGAAGGCAACGGTCAAAATATCAGTTTTCTAGCTCTTTTGGAAGCGATTTTATACGCATTTGAAATTTGACGTCATTAGTTCGAATCTTGGATTCGCCATAAAACCTTTGCCTTTTCGAATTTAGAAAAACGGACACGGGGATACACAACTAGAGCCTAACATACAAATTCCGTGAAATTTTGATGAAAATCGGTCCAGAAATAATGGCTGTAATCCGCGTACAAACTTTTTAACCTGACGTCAAATCTGACGTTATATGACGTCAAATGAATATGAAATTAATTGTATCCGAAAGCTCATGATTTGAAATATATGCCGTAAATTTTTCTCTGTTCTGAGACAATGGCAACACATCGAAAATAACACAAATATAAGAGGAAGAAAAAAAGAATAATAATAAGAAGAATAACTAGATTTCGTTTGCACGGCAAACGATATGACTTTCTGCAAACAGTTAAGAACTCAATCAAACTGAGAATTTTTGATACGGAATACGCAGAAAATATTAGGTTTCTAGAGTGTAACCTATACATTCTTTGAAAAACTTAAAATAATTCACCAATTCATAATGCCTGCAGAGCGCTTACAAACTTTTTGATCTGACATCTATTCTGATGTCATATGAATAAGAATATTATTGCATATGAAAATTCAGCATATTTAACATGTGCCATATTTTTTTGTAATTCTGGACCATTGGGATCACATTGAATTTATTGCTGCACCAAAAATGAAAACTTATTATAATCCCATTACGTCAAATAACGTCTGGCCTATGGAAATCTAAAGAAAACGTTTTGAATTACAGCTTTTTACCTCATATGGGTCTCGGAAATACTAAACATAATTTCGAGGTCATATTTTGAAAACGAAATTAGGATGCACAAGAAAAGCCTAACTTAAACTTTCGATTCAAAAATAAATTCTGCAGAGCGTGTACGAACGTTTTAACTGACGTCAAATCTAGCATCATATGACGTCCTATGAATTTGAAAATCATTGCATTCGAAAATATTTGCCATATAATTTTCATTGTTCTTGGCCTTTGCCAATTACATTTTCCGAAAATGTTAAAAATTATGTAAAAGTGAAAGTAGTGTATTTTCCGAAAATGCTTAATTTACAGTGTAGCAATACCACGTGACCGTGACGTCGCTAAAGGTATTAAAACCAAAACAAATTATCAACTTTTTTAAATTCATTTAGACCTTCAAACGTCATATGACGTCAAATGCCGCTCGTCTTCACAAAATAGAAAGTGGTCTTAGAGACTAATATTCAGTCACAATATCAGCTTTCTATATCACTTTGAAGTGATTTTATACGCATTTGAAATTTGACGTCAATGGTTCGAATATTGGATTCGCCATAAAACCTTTGCCTTTTCGAATTTTGAAAAACGGACACTGGGATGCACAACTAGGGTGTAACATACACATTCTGTGAAAATTTGATAGAATTCGGTCCAGAAATAATGGCTGTAGACTGCGTACAAACATTTTTAGACTGCTCGGACGTTTTCAACATATAAAAATTAACACGTAAAATTTAGAAATTACATTTCAACTCATGACGTCATATGATGTCATACGACATTCATCCTCTGAAAATATAAAGAAAACATAGAGACTTATATTTTGTCCAAAAATCATCTTTCTAGCACATCTGTAAGCGATTTTATACGCATTTGAAATTTGACGTCAATGTTTCGAATCTTGGATTCGCCATAAAACCTTTGCATTTTCAAATATTGAAAAAACGGACACCGGATGCACAACTAGAATGTAACATACATATTTTGTGAAATTTTGATGAAAATCGGCCCAGAAATTATGGCTGCAGACCGCATACAAACATTTTTTTAGACGACGTCAAGTTTGACGTCAAAACACGTCATAGTCAAATGACAATTATGGAAATTCAAAATGTTCTATCTGAAGCATACGCTATTAAATTTCCAAGGTGCTCGAATGTTTTCAGCATATAAAAAGTTACATGTAAATTTTAAAAATTACTTTTCAACTTATGACGTCATACGACATTCCTCTTCTAGAAATTTAAAGAAAACTTAGAGACTTATATTCTGTCTAAATATCATCTTTCTATATCATCTGTAAGCGATTTTATACGCATTTGAAATTTGACGTCAATGGTTCGAATCTTGGATTCGCAATACATCCTTTGCCTTTTCGAAATATGAAAAACGGACACCGGGATGCACAACTAGAGCCTAACATACACATTCTGTAAAAATTTGATGAACATCGGTCCAGAAATAATGGTTGTAGACCGCGTACAAACTTTTTCCCCTGACGTCAAATCTGACGTTATATGACGTTATATGAATATGAAATTCATTGCATCCGAAACCTCATGGTTTAAAATATAAACCATAAAATTTTCATTGTTCTGAGTCATTGGTAACAACTCGAAATTAACACAAATATAAGAGGAAGAAAAAAAGAATAATAAGAATAACTAGATTTCATTTGTTGATACGAATGATAAGACTTTCTGCTAAATTTGGCAAACTTAAGAGTTTTATATCGTATGGCAAAATTAACTTAATATCAATTGTTATTTTGACATCACTTTCTTACAAGTTGACCAATTTCTGTAACCTAGTTACCAAAACAAATGTCTTTGAAATTTATTCAATCCCACTGCAATATATTTGGGTCTATTATAAATTAACATAAACGAATTTTGTTATTTGCATTACTCCATGAGTTTTTGTTAAAACAACAAAAGAACCACCAAACATTGCTATACAAGGAATATTCATATTCACATTTTCGAAAAAAAACAACAACATTTAATTTCAGTAAAAAAAAGTGTATAGTATTTTTAACGGTTTGCATTACTCCATGAGTTTTTGTTAAAACAACAAAATTCACCAATTTGAAAGACTCATGACGTCATAAAACGTTCATCTTCTTATAATGTAAAAACAAGGAGAGACGTATATTCAGACCATATATCAGCTTTCTAACTCATCTTGAAGCAATGTTATGCGTATTCAAAATTTAACGTCTATGGTCCAAATATGGGATTCGCCATAGAACCTTTGACTTTATAAACTTGGAAAAAAACGGACACATGGACAAACGGATGCATAACTAAAACGAAACGTTAACAATCTGTGAAAATTGGATGAAAATCGGTAGAAAAATAATGCCTGTAGATCGCGAAAAAATATTTTGTAGACAACGTCATGTTTGACAGCATATGACATCATAGGCATAAAACAATCAATTAAATGAAATATGCAGTATCTGAAATATTGGCTATTGAATTTTCATGCCCCTGAGACCTTTGCAACATATAGAAATTAACGTGTAAATAAAAAATGTTCATTAGACCTTATGACGTCATATGACGTCAAATGAGGTTCTTTCTCATAAAATAAAAAGTAGTCGTAAAGACTTATATTCAGTCAATAAATCAGCTTTCTTACACATCTGGAAGCAATGTTATGCGTATTTAAAATTTGACGTCAATGGTTCGAATCTTGGATTCGCCATAGAACCTTTGCCTTTTCGAATTTGGATATACGGACAACGGGATGCAAAACTTATGCGTAACATATACATTTTGTGAAAATTTGATGAAAATCGGTCAAGAAATAATGGCTGTAGACCGCGTACAATCTTTGTGTCCTGACGTCAAATCTGACGTTATTTGACGTCACATGAATATGAAATCAAATGCATTCTAAAGAACATGATTTGACGCATATGCTATTAAATTTCAATGGTCTTGGGAACTTTATATATAAAACAAACTTAGAGTTTCATAATCTGTCCAAATATCAGCTTTCTAGCTCAAGGAAGCGATTTTATACGTATTTGAAATTTGACGTCAATGGTTCGAATCTTGGATTCGCCATAAAATATTTGCATTTGCGAATTTGGAAAAAAGGGATACAGGGATGCACAACTACAGCGTAATATACACATTCTGTGAAATTTTGATGAAAATCGGTCCAGAAAAAATGGCTGTAGATCGCGTACAAATATTTTTAAACGACGTCAAGTTTGACGTCATAACACGTCATAAGGAAATGAAAAAAACAACATTGAAATGCAAAATGTTCTCTGTGAAACATAGTCTGTTAAATTTTTATGGTGCTCGTACGTTTATAACATGTAGAATTTAACACATAAACATTAGACATTTCTTTTAACCTCATGACGTCATATGACGTCGTATGACGAATATCTTCTTAGAATATTGAAAAGACGTAGAGACTTATATTCTAACCAAAAATCAGCTTTCTATCTCATCTGAAAGCGATTTTATACGCTTTGAAATTTGACGTCAATGGTTCGAATCTTGGATTCGCCATAGAACCATTATCTTTTCGAATTTTGAAAAACGGACACCGAAAGGCACAACTAACATACATAATCTGTGAAATTTTGATGACAATCGGCCCTGA
>CM037795.1:42586435-42636435 GCA_021229015.1 Solen grandis | reverse complement strand
GAGACAGGGGTGCTGTCTCAGTCCGATCTTATTTGCTCTTTTCATTGATGAGTTTTAGGGTATTTTATGTGATAATAATGTTCGTGGTATACAGCTTTTTCCAGATCTGACAGAAATATTTTTACTTATGTTTGTAGATGATATTGCATGTATATCTGACACAGTGTCTGGTCAGCAAAAACAGCTTAATTTATTACATAGTTTTTGTATAGAATATAAACTTCAAGTAAATGTAGAAAAAACCAAAATTATAGCCTTTAAAAAAGGTGGTATGTTATCAAGAGCAGAACACTGGACTTATGCTAATTCAGAACTCAGTATTGTTAATGGTTTTATCTATGTAGGTATCCATTTCACTAATAGACTGTCACTATTTAAAATGGCAGAGAGTATGTGTATAAAAGCGAAAAGGGTTCTTATGTCTATCCTTAAATCACTTGATTTTTGTGAATGTTTACCCTATTCAACGATTTTTAAAATATTTGATATAAAAATACAGCCAGTTATGTTATATGGGGCGGAAATATGGGGATTAAATAATTATGTATGTTAAGAAAATGTTCATTTATTTGCGTGTAAACGTTTCTTAAATGTAAAACCATCAGCTTGTAATGATGCAGTTTTAGGGGACCTGGGACAGTTTCCTATATATATAAATTCAGCCAAACGTTTTCATAGTTATTGGCTAAGAATACTTCATATGCCTAAATATAGATACGTGAGGATATGTTATGATATGCAAGTACATTTTGATAGTTTAGGATATAGTAATTGGGCGAGCAATGTCCGGCAACATTTATATTCAAATGGCTTTGGTTATGTGTGGGAAAGTCGATCAATATGTACCAAATCAAAAATTATTCCTTGCCATTTATTTAAAGGAAAATTATTGTACTATCTGAAATACAAAAGAGATAATGTTGAATGGTATGTGAATTCAATAAATATTGACAAGTTTAGGACATGTTTAGCAAATTTTAGAAGTTCTGCACACTGTCTTATGATAGAAACAGGGCGCTATTACAATATATAGAGAATACAGAGATGTTTTTTGTAATTTGGAGGATGAGTATCATTTTCCTTAAAAATTCGTTCTATATATATCCCAAAAATTAAAAATTCCTTTTTTATTAAAAGATTAGCAATGTATATTTATTATGCAGTTAAATCAAGAAATAATTATCTGTGACATTGTATTCCCAACTTTGTGAAAAACAATTTATTATATGTATATGCTTATAGGTATAGATTTACAGATATTGTTCTAATTACATGCATGTGTGCCTAAATTTATATTAAAAGTGTATGTTTGTATATTTGTCATGACACAATGTATGTTTGCATGTTAAAAATATTTATGTAAATATTTTGTGTATGGGCTGGAGGCCTTATCATAATAAAATCTTTGACTTTGACTATCAAAGCACACACAAAATTTGAACTGAATCAGTTAAGAAATGTAAAAGAAGGTCGCGTCACAAGAAATATAGTCAAATCAGGGGCAATAACTCTGTAATCCAAGAAATAACTGAAGTGAAATTTATGTCACGCACCTCTCAACCTGATTATCAGAACACACAAAATTTTAACTGAATCGGTTAAAAAATGTTAAAGAAGGTCGCGTCACAAGATATATAGAATCAATAACACTGTATTCCTTGAGATAACTCAAGTGAAATTTATGTCACGCACCTCTCCACAAGATTATGAATGCACACACAAAATATGAACCAAATTGGTTCAGAAATGTAGAAGTAGTTTGCGTCACAAATTTTGGGGATGAACGGACGGACCGACAAACCAACAGACTGACAGACCAACAGACTGACTCCTATATACCCCCTGGGGGTATAAATACCCAAGTGTAGAGGTTCATACCCTTAATAATATATCCATGAAGTTTCAAGTCTGTAGTACAAATACAATTAGAGTTATGTGTGTCACAAAATGAAAATTCCATATTTTTACATATTCAAGTCCAGTAACTCTGTCAACTGCAAAGGTGATTTGATGAAAATACATGGGTGGACAAGGTTATGTCCAGAAAAATATATCCATGAAGTTTCAAGTTGTAGTACATTTACTTTTAAGTTACATGAGTCACAAACATTAAATTCCATATTTTCACAAATTCAAGGCCTGTAACTCTGTCAACAGCAATGGTGATTCAAAGAAAATACCCAGGTGTACAAGTTGATGTCCTGAATATAATATCAATGAAGTTTCAAGTTTGTAGTACCAATACTTTTGGGTCACAAAGTTTCGGGGACTGACGGAAGTACATACGGATGGACAAAATCTATATGCACCCCCACCCCCACCCCGCTCCATTTTTTTGGTTAGGGTATAAAAAGTGAAGATATTAACAAAAGGGCCAAGATGGCCCTGAAGACGCTCACATGAGAAATATTGCCTGTATAAGTTTGTATCAGTTACTATATCAAAGTATACTGAATACCCTAATACATAAGAACCCTTATACACAAAAACACAAAAAGTCAAATTTGGCTGAGAGATTATGGCCATAAACATTGTCATGAAACTTGAAAATGGTTGTATGGTTGATTTTCATATTTCATATTAGCTCTTCTTGAAAAATTTATGTTAAACTTCATATTTCTACTGATACATGCTATAAACATTGTATTATATATGAAATGAAGATTCTAGACGGTAAGCAAAGAAAATTATGGCATTTTTAATAAATAAAGGGCCATAACTCCTGACTTTATCAGTCAATATCAGCCATATAAACAAACATGGTGAAGAGATTATGGCTATAAACATTGTCATGAAGATTGAAAATGATTCCTTAAGAAATGATTATGTGAGAATGCAAACAAAGTGTAATCTGGCATTTTTTATATAAGAAGGGCAATAACTCCTAATCTGGCCCATGGATTTCATGAAAATTTATGGAAAGGCAAATCTATATGCCTCACGTTTTGGTAGGGGCATAAAAATACCCAGGTGCTCAAGTTCATGTCCTGATTAATATATCCATGAAGTTTCAAGTTTGTTGTACAAACACTTTCAGAGTTTTGTGCGTCACAAGCATAAAATATCATATTTTTAAAAAAAAAAGGTCCACAACTCTGTCAACTTCAATGGTGGTTCAATGAAAATACCAAGGTGCACAAGTTCATGTCCTAAATAATATATCCATGAAGTACCCCCACAAAATGCTTTACTACAGGAGAAGCCAGACTCCATGTGGAGCATAGTTAAGAACCTTTATACATAGTATATTGGTTATAATAGTAAGTAAGAAATAAGTAAGTTCAGTCTTTATTTAAAGATGGTAGAGAGTCAGTTGTGGCTGTTTTGTACAGTAGTTTAAAAGCATAGGGTTACAGTTCTTGGACACTGCACTTCTCCTAGTCGCCACCTGTTTACATTATAAGTTTCAAGTCAATACCATTTATCATATTCGAGCATCAGTTAAGACTTGTAGAAGTAGTTTGCATCACAAGATATTTAGAGTCAAATCAGGGGCAATAACTCTGCCATTCTTGAGATAACTAAAGTGAAATTTATGTCACACACCTCTCCACCTGATTATCAATGCACACACACCTAATTTGAACTGAATCGGTTAAGAAATATAGAAGTAGTTAGCGTCACAAGATATTTCCATGAGTTAAATCAGGGGCAATAACTTTGTAATCCTTGAGATAACTCAAGTGAAATTTATATCACACACCTCTCCAACTGATATCAATGCACATACAAATTTGAACCGAATCGGTTAAAAAATGTATAAGTTTTTCCGATGGACGGACAGACCGACAAACCAACAGACCTACAGATGGACTCCTATATACCCCTTCTCAAACTTCGTTTGCGGGGGTATAAAAGCAACAGGGCCATGATGGCCCTGGGATCGCTCACCTGAGAACCAGGCATTAGTGGGAGGAAAAGAAACAACAAATATCTTATGATATTGTGGAAAATGGTCTCTGTCCTCTGCAAGCCATAAATCGAGTGAGTACTTTTGGACAAGAATAATTTGTACTATATACATATAAGGAAAATGGGCTTAGCCCCCTGGCAGCCGTGGTTTTTTTTACCAATCCAAATAATTCTAACAATCTTGGTTGAGAGTGATCAATGGAAAATCTGTGCCAAAAATCTTTGAAATTCATGCAGTACTTTTAGACAAGAAGAATTTTCAAATTTGAAAATCATGCATATAAGGAAAACAGGTTCTGTCCCCTTGTGGCCATATTTTTCAGTGGATCATATTCATATGAACAATCTTGGTAGAGAGTGATCTAAGGACCAATTGTGCCAAATAACTTCAGTACTACAAATCCAGCCAGTACTTTTGGAGGAGAAGATTTTTTAAGTTTTTACTATACAGTCGAACTTCAATGACTCAAACAGGTTTGGGGAACAGAAATTTGTTCTAGTCATCGATGGTTCGATCCAACCGTGGTAAAAATGATTTGCATACATGTATTAAAAAATATTATTTATTATTAGGCTTTCTTTTTGCACTGATTGATTAGAGTAAATTATCATTTTTCTTATCCTAACATTGGCAAAATAATGTATCATTAGATAATTCTTTTATTCTTTAAATATCATATAAATCCATTAAACAACAGCTGACAAAATCAGTTATCAAAGCACAAACCTCAGTGACGATATTCATTTCGTACACGTACATGTACACAAACATCGGCCTACGTGCAAGTCGTAACATTTTCTGCATACTATGTTTACCTTTTTTTCTTTTGCAGAAAAATAAAATAAAAAAGGCTACTGTGAATAATCCACAAATATAGCACCATTCGATATCATAAATATCAGCTCAAACGAAACAAGTAACATTTAACAAAATAATAATCAAATTAAAACAATAATAATGTTTGTGCCAATCTGACAGTGTGTGAAAAACATGCTGCACCGCAGATTGAAATTAAATCACCAGCGAACATCACATGTAGGGTGTTAAATGGTTCGACCGATAGGTGTGAAATACATAGTACTTTAACCTGGGGCTGGATATTTAGTTTGAGAGTTCCAGCGAGCAGTGTTCAACTCATCCCAGGAAAAAACAATAAAGAATAAAGAACAGTTTCGCTGGGACCTTGAAATGTGTTCGAGTAAAGTATGGTGTTCCAGTTTTCAATGTTTGAGTCACCGAAGTTTGACTGCATATGTATAAGGAAAACGGGCCCTTATGCCTGACCTAATGGACCGACATCGACCATAATCAAACTTAGCTGAGAGATTATGGCCATAAACATTATTATCAAGTTTGAAACCGAGATATTACGGCCATGCACTTTATTTTTGCACAAATTCATTGATTATTTTCTTAGAATCATAGCATCAATCTAAGTAAATTCAAATGTAAAAAAAAATCTTTAATGATAAGTAAAATATTAAGAATTTACAAAGGTTTGTTGCAAAATGTGTGCAATGTAGATCATCTAAATATCAATTTTTGGTAAATACAAGTATATTCATACAAGTATATTCAACAAGAATTAATACAATTCTACACAATTGAGAAATTCTATCATCTTTTATAAAATTATGAGCCTGAAAATTATTTTATGATAGAAATGTCAAAGAAAAATATGTTGCCTTTCTTTTACAGATATTTTCAGAATTATCATGAAAATATTCTTGTGGTGTATCTAGATAGCTTGTATAAACAAATACAGTGGTCAAGCGATTCCTCAATGTGGCGATTCATTGAAAACTGGCGATGACTTGAGCTACAAGCCCGGTCCCTTGATTTAGCCCTTCTTATTCTATATAGATTTATGGGCAATTCTTCAAACATGCAATTTTGGATTCCTTGAGGTCAGTCCTGGGTCCCTAGATAAAATATCCTATTATGATTTCTATGCGATTCCTCGAAGTCGATATCCTCGACAACCATACTACCTGTCCCCGTAATTAACACCTTGGTCGAGATGGTTTTCATTAGAGTACATTAGTGAGTCGTTATATCAACACGGCAATGTAGGAAGTAATTTCAAACCTACTGATCATGTAACAAACTGTGACGGGTCTGCATGATTAATCATTTGCCTCTAAAGGAGCCGATTTTGTTTGTTTGTGTGTTGTTCCTTTTCTATGTAATCATTAATTTAAAGAACCACGGTATAATTTTAAGTGTTTATTACAAGAATGTAAAAAATACGCAACGCCGCCATATACACAAACTAAAACAGAGGGTTTCAATCAAATTATCAGTAAAACAGGACTTATTTCTGACTTAATTCTCACAATGAATGTTATTATTGTGTTATTTTTGTATTTGTAAACATATTTTATGTTTATAAAGCATTATTAAAGGCTAAACGTAACAAAATAATAAATGAAAAGACAACGTTATGGTATCAACAAATGTAAATGTATTGAATTTTGACACATAAATGATTCCTCGAGTACGGCGATTCTTCGAGTTTTTTAGCAGATCCCGTCTGACCTCGAGGAATCGCGTGACCACTGTATATACTTTTTTGTCAGTCAGTTTTGATTTACTTTAATTATGCACCTTGGGATGAATTAACATGACGCCAAAACTCCCCAAAATGAATATGCATATCGGTTTAACCAGTGAAAAGCTGTACAAGCCTCCGACAAACAAATGCACGTAAATCTTGCTTTCAATAGTTACATTAAGTCAAAAACCTCCGACAAACATTTGGGGCGGGGATATACCTGTTTTGGTGTCAGGTTCATTGACATGATAGTGACTGATAGTGTTGCTGAGAATCGCATTGCTGGTAAATAACCTTTCAAATCCTGTATACGGGTAGTTCTCAAAGCCCTTTTTATGTTTTATTTCATTCATATATGTAATAAATACTTATGAATTGTCTAAAAGTGGATGAAAAGGGCTATTTTGTACAAAGTATCGACAAAAATTGAAGTTTAGAAAATATCTATGGGAGCACCTGTTTTCTTACTAATCTTAATATTTTTCTTACAAGTTAAGAAAAATCTTATTAAAACTTAAATTTACTGAAAATTTTAGCTATTGAAGATTGATCTTAAAGTTAAGATGTATACTGAATACTGCCCCTATTACGTAGGGCTATGTAAGGTGGATGGAATTCAGGCTAGACCTTGGATACGCTTCAGTCTGACCTAACTTTAATATAGTAAACCATGGTGTAAGATGGAGTAACCAAGTGACATAGGCTTAATAATAAAGCAGACTTACCCTTGACTTGAATGCCTTCTTACATTGACTGCAGGGGAATGGTAACTTCCTTTTGGAACGATCTACATGGGTCACCTTGTGAGCCGCAAGTGCATCAATCCTGAAACATAGTAACATTATTATATGGTGTTGAGAAGCCTTAAAAAATCAAAGCAATAAAACTGAACCCAAAAACACCACAGGTAATAGGGAAAATTACCCATGAGATTAAAATAAAACAAGATCACCGAGTGAGTAATTTGCTTATCTATAGAACACCATTGTGTTAAATGACATAAATAAGTGGTTCAAGATTTTTTAAGTTTTTATCTGTATTCTAGTTTTAATTTCATTTTGTTTTTTTATCATCACACATCATCGTATGGCTGGACAGATAACCTTCAACTTGTCTAATAAGAACATATTGGCCAGATGAGCATCATATGTAAACCTGTGTAAGGAGCATTGTGAATGTCCCAGCCTCCTCACCTGATCATGAGGTTATCAATCAAATGCAACCACGTCACATAACAAAACACAGTAGAACTTCTGCGTCGAACTTTGATGAGTTAAATTTCTCGACATCCAAGTTAAATGACATTTCACTCTATATATTCATAAGAAAAACTCATTTATGAGTCGAACTTTTATGTGTCAAATTTTTTCAAAGTGTCAAAGTTTTTCTGCGGTCCGTATATAATAAGTCCAGTATATTTTACCATAAATAAGTCAAAGGAATTTGGTTGTTTTCATAAATTGGACTTCGGGATTATATTTTTCATACCTTTACGGCTGCCTCTGCTTTGACAATATTGGCGATTTTACCTGTATGACAGGTGCTAATCACACAAAAGGGTCTGCTTAGGCTTTTCATGTGTGTATAAAACAATGCTTTAACCAGAGATTTGTTTTCGTAGAAAGCTGATGTCTCCCCCCAACCCTTTCCCCTAAACACACACATATACACTAAGGCACACAGTGACATATGTAAATATTTAAAGTTAAAGGGCTGACTGTATTGATAAAGCTCTGCACAGAGTTTTGGACCTTGTGTGACACTTCCTCTCATCAATTTCTTCTAATAACTGAAATTTTGTTTCAATAGTGTTAAGTAGAACAAGAGCTAAGAAATTGTGAAAAGGGGAAATAACTCCAAGAATACCGAGGCCAGAGTCATAAACCTTGTGTATGTGAAGTTTGATGATGTATGGTTTGATAGTTTAAAAGTTGTGGCCAAGGTTAAAGGTTTTCATTTTTTTAATTTCTAAAAATGGGACATAAATTTGGTGTCAAAGACCTAAATGTTATGGCCCTTGATGGGAATGTAGCCCTTGTGAGAATGAACAAGTTTGTGGAGTTAAATGATGGAAGGTTTAATAGATAAAAGGTTATGTGCAAGGCTACAGGTCCCCCTGGATTGACTTTATATTAGTCATTCTATGGTAGAGGGCTATGAGGTGATCACTTGTGCCAAATGAAATTAAATTCTTATCAATGGTTTCAGGGAAGATTTACTAAGATTATCATGGCTAATTTCTGCATGGATCAAATTTAGTTTAGCAATGTTTGTGAACAACCACCAAAGGATCACAGTTTTCATCAATTTCTGTGTGTGTGTGTGTAATTATAAAAATACATATTGCATATTTTATAGAAAAAATATATGATTCGCAGTTTTTTTGGGTTTTTTTAACTTAAGCCAAATACCTTTTATAACGATATCTCTTGTTAAACATCTTGTTAAACATGATTTGAAAAATAAAATTGTAATACACAATTAACATAAACTGTTTTCAACAGATGTAAAGCACCAGGACATTGTAAGTTCTTTATTTTATTTTTTTCATGTGCTTACCTAGTAACATGTACTTTATATGTGCTTAGACAATTTGCTGTATGTGTGCCGTAATTGTGTTTTGATGTGCTTGTCTTTTTTATGTATTTTTGTGTATTGTATCTTTATGTATTTTTGTGTATTGTATCTTTATTTGTTTAACAATGCTTTGATTGCATTTTATGTTTCATATTATTGATTTTTTCTTACAACAGCTGATTTATCTCTTGTTATTATTATACAGTATGTTTTGTTGGATTATAGCTGTGTGAGCTCATGTTCTCTGTTGTATATAAGTGATGTAATATCAAGATTCTTATCTTGTATCTTATTTATTTAAAGTGGATGGCATATTTGACAGTACAAAATTTTCCATATGATTCATTCCCATAATTTTTATATGCTAGGATAGAACAAGATTTTTACATCAAATAAGACCCTCATCATCTTACCAGGATTACAATTCCTCATTCAAACAAGAGAACATGCTCACCAGAGTACATAAGCTTATTTAAAGCCATTCAAATCACTTTATAATACTACTTCCAGCAGTAACCAGATTCAAGTTTCAGATACAGAGAATTCTTAAGTTAGTCAATCATCTGGATGCCTAGTTTTACATGGGATCAACTTTATTTTAGGGATAATGGTAGACAGCCATGAGGTGCCTATTAATTTTTTGCAAAAGAAATTATATTCTACCCTCTGGCTTTTTTAATTTTTCTATATAGAGTATATAAGGAAACTACCTAACCTCCTTAAACAGCCTGATTTTTCAAGAGATCAATATCATTTCAGCAAATATGGCAGACAGCCATGAGGTGACCATACATGATATGAGAAGTTAAATTCTAATCATAGGTTTCATGGAAGATTTTTTAAATCTTCTATAGTTATGGAGTACATGAGGAACAAGCTGACACTTAGGGGCCTCATTTTTTACCAGATCCACTTTATTTTAGCAATTATAGTAGACAGCCATGAAGTGACCATTTGTTTAACCTAAATGAAATTTCATAGAAAATATAAGGAAACTAACATACCACTTAGGGGCCTCATTTTCAATGGATCAACTTTGCAATTATGGGAGACAGCCATGAGGTGACCATTGGTGCTAAATGAAATTAAATTCTGGCCATTGACTTCAAAGAAGAAAAATTTTGATTATTTTTTATTGTAGAGCTATTTAAGGAAACTGGGCAACCCCCTAGGGGCCTCATTTTTCATGGGGTCACTTTTATTTTAGCAATTATGGTAGACAACTATGAGGTGACCATACATACCAAAGAAATTGAATTCTAACCATTATTTTCAGAGAGGAAGAATTTTGACTTTTTTATATAGAGTATATAAGGGAACTAACAGACCCCATAGGGGTCTAATTCTTTAAGGGATCAACTTTATTTTAGCAATTATGGTAGACAGCCATGAGGTGACCATTTGAGGGAAATGATTATACTCTTGTCATTGGCTTCATAGAAGAAGAATTTTGGAATTTTCTATGTAGAGTATAGTATAAGGAAACTACCCAACAACTTAGGGACCTAACTTTTCAGGAGATCAATAGTGGGGTGACAATTGGCAAAAAAGTAGCTTATTTAAGGAGAAGGTGGCCATAAAAGTAGAACAAGAAATATTATGTACCAAAATGTTTGCCAATGTCTGTACTATATGAAACTGCCGGCATAAATTGCCAAAACCTGGTGCAGACTTGGAAATCCAAGATGGCGTCCAAGATGGCCGCCATAAATCGCAAGTTCAGTGAAATTATTTTATTTATTTGTTACAGATTTATTTACAGAGGTAGTTCAAAATATTTGCATGATTATTACTCCTTCCATAATGTGCATCAGATTCATATACAACAATAGCAAATTCAAGTCAAGGTCAAGGTCATTTCAGGGACAAAGTACAAAAAATACTTCAAAATTTGATATCTCCTACCTACTTTTTCTCATTTTATGCATGTTTTATATTCAAATGGATTACTTTTAGTGATAGAAATATTGTTATGTGTGTATTCTTTCATTTAAAACTGTTTTGTATGATATCTCTGTTTAGATTATGTATAAACTTTGGTAGTTTACACACATACACATTATCCAAGATGGCCACCATTCAATTGCTGTATCAATGATCATTGGATGTTTCATTGATAAATACCATATATAAAGGTCAATCTTAAGTGTTTGAAAGAAATTACTTTATTTTAGCATGTATGCAAAACTTACAAATTTGATTGACCTTTCAAAGTCAAGTTCAAGGTCATTCCAAGGTCAAAACACATAAATTATCCCCAAAATTTGATTTGTCTACCCTAATTGTTCTCATTTTAAGTATTTTTATGTTGAATTGATTTATTTAGTGAAAGAATATTGTGTAGCTTATGATTACAGGCCAATTTATATGAAATTATCTAATTTAATATTGTTTTTTTTCATACAATGTAGAAATATGTGTAATTTTATATTCTTATTATCGAAGTCAGTCATCATATGATATTTCAATGTATGTTTCAATGTTCAATGGAAGTTAAATTTACGGATGTTAAAAAATCTTTGAATAGATTATCTGCATTTAGCATCATTCATGTTTGTAAATTCAGAGCTTTGACTATAGCCTCATGAAGATCAAATTCAAGGTCATTTCACTGTTGAAATACATAGTTTAATTACCCCCCAAAAAAAGATATCCCACCACTCTATTTTCTCTTCATTCATGCTTTTTATATAGAGATATGTTTCTTTATAAAATTGAATATGGCTAAATGTATACATTACACTTTCATTTTAAAATGTTTTGTTTGATAATATTATTTAGATAATGCATTACAGAAATGGTTTACACAAAAGCATACTGTTAAAGATGGCTGCCATATATTAAATGAATGTTTCAATTGTTTATTATTGACAAACATTTCAATTGTAAATGTTTAATTTGATTTTCATTCATTTCAGCATGCTTGTGAAATGTACAGATTTGATTGACCATTTAAAAGTCATGTTCAAAGTGACTCTAATGTCAAACTACCTAAAATTTCATATATCTGTTATCTTACTATAAACACTTATAATTACACAGTTAGGCAGTTAAGAAATAGAAACATTGCTATGTGTATATTTCTCTGTTTCACTTCATAAAATGTATTTAGATTGCTTGAATATAAGCATTTTTCATTTTTATACTTGACTGCCAGTCATATAAATTTCTACAATTATAAGAGATAAATGTATAACCAACAAAAAGGATACTTTTCGGGAAAGTATATTTGTACTAAATAGGACAGTTGTATTAGGTCAAGGTAATGAATCTATAAAACATTTTTATACCAAAGTAAAATTAGGTTTTAGATAATTAGGGCACTAATATTTGAATTGTTGATTCAGTTCATAAGACCATTGGGTGGCCCAGGTCAGAATTCACATTAAGGTCTAGTCATTATTTCAAACTTAAATTTAAATTAGAAAACTTAACTCTATTCTCTGGACCAACTATAATCCATGATGCAGGGATTGTAACCTGTACTACCAGGAAATGGTCAGCAAGCTCTCAAGCATAAAGACATTGTTGGGATGACTGCAGTCGAACGTCAAGGTATCGGCACCACCAAGACATTACTGTGGAGCAGGTCACACCAGAAAGAGAGGTAAGCCATGATCCAGTCAGAGGTCAGGAAAGTAGAAGAACATAATTACAGACAGGCAAGAGCGGTGGAGATGGGATCACAGGAAGCATGGACTACGTGAAACACCACAGACAGGAAGTTTACCTGGGAAGAAATCTGGAAGTATAAACCACTAAGACTGTCATTAATCATCAGGTCTGTCTATGATCTCCTACCATCACCAGCGAATCTCTGTCAATTGAGACTTAAGCCGACCCTAAATCCTTTGCCTTTGTGATAGACCAGGCACACTTGAGCATGTTCTTTCATCCTGTTCATCATCACTGACACAGGGGAGATAGAGATGGAGACATGACTGAGTCCTCAGAGAGTTGGCTGATTGGCTGGACAGAGAGAGAAAGAGAGAGAGAGAGAAAAAAAAAAAAAGGAACATGGAAGAAGTAACCCCCAAATTGCCTTTGACAAGCCAGGTGAACCAACGAAGAGAGCAAACCCACAGCAAGCATTGATCCTGGATGGCACCACCAGATGGAACATGGAAGTTGACCTCGGGAAGAGGCTTGTTTTTCCAGGCATAGTCTAGACCATTTTTAGACAAGATCATGTCCTTTGGTCCAAGACGGGAAAGACGCTCATCGTCATTGAGCTTACAGTACCGTGGGAGACCAGATGTGAGGAGGCCTATGAGAGGAACAAGGCAATTTAAGTACACTGAGTTTCTAGACCTTTGCAGGCAATGAGGTTTATGTACTTGGCTGTTTCCTGTTGAAGTAGGAGTTAAAGGGTTCTGTTCACAGTCCGTCTGCTGACTGATGACAGTTGTTGGAACTATTGGCAGAGAAAAAAGGATGGCTATCCAAAGACTGAGCCAAGCGACTGAACGTGTGTCTAGCTGGTTGTGGCTTAGACGTGAGGAGAAGAGCTGGATGCAATCAACCAATACACAGTGATTTTCAATGTTGCCCACCTGTCATGAGAGTGTTCATGGATTAAAGGGACAAAACACTCAATGACGGCGGACTCCATGCTGATGATGTTGGTTGAGGAGCAGTTTACACTGTATATCTACACATGCAGTATTTTACTAGATAATATTGAAATTTAAATTAGTGAATGTTTATTGCTTTGAAAATTACATGAATAATGTTATTGTCTGGGAAAAAGATGTTTTTGTTTTTTGAAACCTCAAAATTGAGATTTTTGCATTAAATCAAAAGGTTTGGGTATCATGTAAAGATGTGTTGTGAAATATCAAGCTGTATGGAAGAGTATTACATAAGTTATCATATGACTTTTTCAATTTCTGGACACATACTGATACATGTAACACATTGAAAGGGAAAGTTTCTTTAAAAAATGTTATTTTAATTTTTATTCTTTTTAATCAGCTATGTGAAATTGAAGTAAAAGACTGAATTCTGATTCTGCAATATCAAATATAATTGTTTAAGATAGCCGTTTTGGTTTATAATAAACAATTCTTGCTTTGTATTGGTAAAAGCTACTCAGGACACTTTAACTCAACAAAACATGTTATGATTGTTACCATTTTCAACTGCTGTATGGCTTTGTATCATTTTGGACATCTATTTAGATTGCATTGCATCTTGCATATATATGTAAATTTTATTTGTCAACAGGTGATAAGAAGTAAGGGCTTTCCTTCATGAGAGGTTAATATGAATTAAGAACTAGAACTTCCAGTATCTGATATCATATCACCAGACCAATCTTTCCCTTTAGTTCTGATGAAATAATATCATCTTGTGTGAAGAAAGATATACATTTTAAACATTTACCGATGATGACAGAAAATGAATTTCCCCATCTTTTATAATCTTCATTACATACTTCAACTCATCTGAGGTCCACTCTCCTATATTTGTGCTGAGATGGATTCAGTGAAATATAATATTGTCTGAGCAAACAGAGGGGATCCTGATCAAACAGCTCCTTCCAGGAACTGTCTTATCTGGGTCTCCTCTATGAGCAAATGTGTCAAAATGAGTTGATATGAGATAAAAGGTTAAATCCGAAGGTAAAAAATCACAAAAAGATTTAGAATTACCCAGTCAGGCCAATCTTTTTTATATTTATCTGATTTCACCTTCTTTTGAATTCTGATTAACTTGAACATTAAAATGGTCTACAGAGAAGTTATTAAAATATCCCAGAAAACATATACATGTATTTATATTGTCCTACAAATATTCACAAGAAATCATCGTTTCATTTACATATTTTGAAAATAAAAGTGTCTGTAAAAGTTAACAACTGGTACTGATAAATAGAAATATAGGTAATACAATGGTGGAAGTGATTTTCAGAAAACAGCACCTTTGACCTAACGCTGGTAAGCAAAGGAAATTTGAATTGTTCTACAGTTTTGTATCCTATACCACACAGCTTTACAAATGTATACAATTGGGTAAAGTTCGGCTTCATTTCTGTGATAAAGTTTGCATTATCATCTTCTAATTTTAGCTGCTATTTAAACTTTAAAGTCTTTTTGGACTGAATAAAAAAGAATGGGTATCTCAAGGCAAAGTTTAGTTACTTTAATAGATAATGAAACTGGTTGAAATTCTCAATTTGCTTCATTGTGAGTCATAAAACACAACAATTTCATCCCCCCACTCCTCTGAAAAAAAAATAACACAAGCAAATATCAAATTGAACAAGTAACTGGTGTTGCATACAACACATGAGTCCCCTACCGGTGTGGTGCATAATGTTTCTGATACCATAGCAACCAGAATTTTGGTCCCAGAAAAAACAAGACTTTGGTTAAAGTAAATGTAAGGGAATATTTAAGTTATGACCATTTAAGCAAGACTTACAATTGTAGAGTTGTTGTCTCTGCTGTGCCCACTATACAATTCATGCAAGCAAGACAGATGCAAGAAATAGAATTTATAATAGTTACCTTGCCTGATCCAAAATGTTTTTCTTTAGTCTTTAGCCTTGTTGATGAGAAATGAGAACTTTCACTCTGCATCACCACCCTGACTATATACATGCCTTATAAAATTTATTATAAAGTTATCGCGGTCGCGGGATCCCATTTTTTGCCATATTTTCAATATTTTCGTTACCATAGCAATCACAATTTTAGTCGAAGAACAAAAATAAAATGATGTGCATAATCTACATATTGCCATCTAGTCATATACCAAGTTTCATCAAGTTAGCTTGCTTAGTTATAAAGTTATCACGGGATCCCATTTTTGCCATATTTTCACTATTTCCGTTACCATAGCAACCACAATTTTAGTCGAAGAACAAAAATAAAAGGATGTGCATAATCTACACATTGGCATCTAGTCATAAACCAAGTTTCATCAAGTTAGCTTGCTTAGTTATTAAGTTATCGCGGGATCCAGATTTGAGCAGACAGACAGACGGATGGACGGAGGGCAAACCTATAGTCCCCTCCGGAGTGAACACTGGTAGGGGACTAATAATAATGAATGTCCAATGACCATTGAAACAGCCAGTGAATGGTGACGATTCTGGACAACAGCTGAATTTATAAAATAGGTTGTCTTCAAGCAATATAAAAATAAGACAATAACTAAAAATAAAATGATCTATATATATAGCTATTTTTCTATTCTTTCAGATAATTATACTTGGATTATGAACTAACTGTATAAAGTAAAAGAGTTAATAACAGAAGTATCAGATTTTGGGGCATTTATGTATTTTGACCATGCATGAGATGACCTTGAATATGACTGTTAATTGGCCATTGAAATCTGTAATTACACATACAGGCTAAAATTAATACATTTTGTATCCATTTTGTTATTTATCATTTTAGCCTTACCTGTAACATTTATCAACAAAAATTTCAGTGATTTGAAACATATATTGATATATTGCAACCATCATGGACAGAATCTATTTCTGAAACCATATATATAGATGCATAATCTTAATAACATTGTATAAAAAAGACTTTTTTAGTTGAAAAGGTACGCATAAAGCAATATTTCTGTAACAAATGTGATCAATTTCAGCATATAAATGCTTAAAAAGAGATATTAGAGAGAAAATAACAAATATTTGAGTATTTTATGTGTTTTGACCTTGGAATGACCTTGAACTTGACTTTGAAAGGTCAATCAAATTTGTAAGTTTTGCATACATGCTGAAATAAAGTAATTTCTTTCAAACACTTAAGATTGACCTTTATATATGGTATCTATCAATGAAACATCCAATGATCATTGATACAGCAATTGAATGGTGGCCATCTTGGATAATGTGTATGTGTGTAAACTACCAAAGTTTATACATAATCTAAACACAGATATCATACAAAACAGTTTTAAATGAAAGAATACACACATAACAATATTTCTATCACTAAAAGTAATCCATTTGAATATAAAACATGCATAAAATGAGACTAGATGTGGGTGTTCCTCGGAACACTTGTGTCGCCTGCATTTAAGCATGTTTGATGAAAGAATTGACTAGAAAATCGATCTTTTGACAAATTATTGATAAAGCATAATCTATTTTGTGAGGTACAAAATAACACCAAATCACACACACACACACACACACATATATATATATTTTTATTTTTTTTGGGGGGGGGGGGGGGGGGGGGGAATAAAATATTCAAACAGTGCAATATGTAATAATTTTCCCGAGCACTTTCGACTATACAGTCTTCATCAGAGGAGTGTCAGAATGACTATGAATTCAAAACATTAACTGTAAGAAAAATTATGACGTCATTAAGCACTTATGACGTTAATTATATATATGTTGCAAGTTTGTAGTCATCATTATCATTATTGAGTTATCATTCTTGTGTACTGCACTCAGACCAATGAGATCTATCTACTATAAATGTTTAAGGCAACACTTCAAATACTTTACAAGTTATGCACCACACAAGAATTAAATCCAAAAAAATAAACAAAGGGAAATAACTCCAAAAATACAACAGTTATCATTCTTGCACAATGCACTCCATGAGATCTTTCCACCGTGAGGTTTCAAAGTAAACCTAAATACTTTTCGTGTTATGCTCCAGACAAAAATGAAGTCTGAGTATCAACAAAGGGCAATAACTCAAGGAAAAAGAGAAACAGAGTTATCATTCATGTGCACTGCACTCAGACCATTGAGATCTATGAAGTTTCAAGTCAACACCTCAAATACGTTTCGAGTTATGCCGGACAAAAATAAACTAAAATCAACAAAGGGAATAACTCAGAAAATAGAAAGTCAGGTTATCATTCTTGTGCACTGCACTCCACCTCAATGTGATCTATCCATGTTTTAAGTTTCAAGGTGATACCTCAAATACTTTTTGAGTTATGGTCCGGACAAAAATAAAATCTCAGAATCAACAAAGGGTAATAACTCAGAAAATACGAAAGTCAGAGTTATCATTCTTGTGCACTGCACTCCACCTCAATGTGATCTATCCATGTTTTAAGTTTCAAGGTGATACCTCAAATACTTTTTGAGTTATGGTCCGGACAAAAATAAAATCTCAGAATCAACAAAGGGTAATAACTCAGAAAATACGAAAGTCAGAGTTATCATTCTTGTGCACTGCACTCCACCTCAATGTGATCTATCCATGTTTTAAGTTTCAAGGTGATACCTCAAATACCTTTTGAGTTATGCTCCGGACAAGAAAGTGTGACGCCGACGACGACGCCGACGCCGCCGCCGACGACGACGGACGAAGTGATCCCTATGTGTCTGCCATGCTATGCAGGCGACACAAAAAAGTAGGTAGGAGATATCAAATTTTGGAGTATTTTTTGTACTTTGACCCTGAAATGACCTTGACCTTGACTTGAATTTGCTATTGTTGTATATGATTTTGATGTACATTATGGAAGGAGTAACAATCATGCAAATATTTTGAATTACCTCTGTAAATAAATCTGTAACAAACAAATAAAATAATTTCACCGAACTTGCGATATATGGAGGCCATCTTGGACGCCATCTTGGTAGGGCTGCTGCGAGTACCTGAGTACTCGGATATCCACGAATTCTGTCTGCAAATCGGGTACGAATATTTGCCATGGCGAAGATTGCGATCTTTTCTTAAACACCTACCTTAAATACTTTTTATGAAACTTAAATAAAAAAAAAATATAATGAAATGAAAGTGAATATAAACGACGTTTTTCAAACCCAAAGTTGTTTTTACAAAACCGAAAGTAAAATATGACAAACATGTAGAGCTAGCAATACTTATGCATCAGTAAAGATTCGAATTTAAATCATCGGTACGATTTCGGCATACTGTAACAACGTTGTTAAAAAAAAATTCATTCATAAAAAAAAACGAGCATTATCGTAAATTTTTTTAAAAATTCGAATGTAAATCATTGATATCAATGTTTCTTAAATCAATCCGGTAATTAATTTTTGAATATTATATTTAATAGATTTAATGTTTATAAAGCTTAAGAATCGAGTGATATTGTAAGTAATTTGAAACTGATGTTAACTTTACTGAATGAATCATCTGCAATTTGTATACATGGCAGAGAAAAACAACTTTACAGAAATTCACCCGCGAAGCACACATCAAATGTGTAGAAATACTTCGGTATTTCTACCCAAGATGAAAAAGGCTATTTGTAAAACCTGCAACTTAAATGTAGCATATACTGGCGGTACAACTAACCTGTCAAATCACCTAAAAATGATACAACGTCAAAAAAATACAGGTAGGCTTTCCTAAATGTTACCAATATTGAAAGTAAGCCAATTTTGTGTGTAGAATATAAACACGTTTTATCAAAGCAGACAAATGATATTGGATCTTATCATTTGTTTTTTACTGCGAAGCTTAAAGAGTTGCTCAGTCTAAACTTACCATTACAGGTTTCACTTTTGTTATTATCAATAAAACTGTTTAAATTTCTTAATATGTTAGTTCTGTTTGTCTAAGGATTCTTTAAGGTTTAAACCAGTGATTCGTGATCCGATCTGTGAATCGTCAGTTCCGGATCGTGGATCGGATCGGATCGTCACTTGCCGAACAATCCACAGCCCTACATCTTGGATTTCCGAGTCCGTACCAGGCGTTGGCAATTTATGCCGGTAGTTTCATATAGTACAGACATTGACAAACATTTTGGTATATAACATTGCTTGTTCTACTTTTATGGCCACCCCAACTCCCAAAACCCACTGATTGTCACCCTACTACAACTTTATATAAGCAATTACAGTATAGAGAGTTATGAGGTGATCAATTTTGCTAAAAGAAATTATATTTTGACCATTAGTTTTAGAAGGTTTTTGAAGTTTTAAAGTAAAATTCTGTTGTTGCCAAAGCAACCAGAGTTCTGCATTGATCAAGTTTATTTTAGCAACTTTTGTGAAGGGTCACCCAAGGATCATACATGCCAAGTTTCATCAATATTTAACCTGTGGTTTCAGAGGAGATGTCGTTTTAAACAATTGTTGACAAAGGACGACGCACAACAAACAATCGACAGAGGGTGATCCCAACTGCTCACCTTGAGCATTTTGTGCTTTGGTGAGCTAAAAAAGATAATAAAATAAATGTGACACTACACAACATAGCAGAGTTTGACCTTTTAAATGCAGCTCCACACAAATCACACAGGTAAGGCCTCATGTTTGAATGGATTTTACTGTGGCGTTCCAAGTGGCCCTTGCGTCTGGTGCGATACTGACAATCCCTGCAGTGATACATAATTTCCCTGGCTACTCCCTCATTCTCCAATCCATGTAATTCTACATGCTTCATCAACCTTGTTTCTGAAAGAGTTTGGAAATTACACTGGCTACAACGCAATTGTGGCATCACCTTCACCTGTTTCCTCTCATGAGTTTTTACATGGATGCTAAATTCTTTTGGATTTGTTGTTTTGTACTTGCACTGGGAACAGTTGAGTGTTAGTGTTTCATGCATCATTCTATGCCGAAACAGTACACCTTGACGCATAGTCGTGAAATCACATTCATCACATTTGTATAATTTCATATCTGGGTTTTCTTGGTGTAGTTGAACATGCTTCTTTAAGTGGCTTTCTCTCTTTGATTTGTATGAACAATAGCTACAAGAATATTTTAAAGGCATTCTGTCTTCATAATGCCTTTTAATACTTCTCTTATTTTCAATTTCCTCCTTTTCAAGCTGTGACTGGACCTTCATCATTTCATTCATCAGGGCCTCCTCTAGTTTATCACTATCACTGACAAAGTCAGTGACATTCTCAATTCCCATACCTTTCTCCTTCATTTGTCTTGCCTTTTCCTCTTCCACTTGTCGTTTTATATCCTCTATTGGAACTTTTTGAAGGTTCCTTTTCATACCCCTTCTCTTCATTGGTTTCCTTGTATATCCACCCCTTCTTCCATGAGTCTTTCTTAAACTCCCAGCATCACCCCCAATAACTTCTTCACTTTCACACCATCTTCACTTTTCACAGATAATACTACTGAACTTTCATACTTTGAAGGCCTGCGTATTGTTCTTCCACACTTAGACAGCAAAATTGCATTTTGTTTCTCTACTTCAAATCCTTCATCAATTTCTCTCACCTCTTCCTTACTCTGAGTGTCTTCACCATTAATATCATTAACATTATCAGTAACTCGACTAGCATCATCCACCTTTGCTTTACTTTCATCATGTCTTTGAGTATTATCTGTATCACTCTCTAGCTCTGTTAGAATATCACAAGTCACACTAACATCTCTAGTACAAGGTTTTCCAAAAGAGTCGGCTATGGGTGTCTTGATCCCATAGGGATCCTGGTCACTGCCAGGGAGTTTCAGCAATGAGACAAACTTGTCCCTGCACCTGTTAATGTCATCTAGACTCCCAGAAAGGTTGTATTCATTAGTATCTAGACTATGGTACAGCAACACACCTTGGCAATTCTCGGTCAGGAACAGGCTCTTATCACCAGGGATGGCATCCAGTAGCATTGAAGACAGAGTTCCAATCACCCGGCAAAAAACCTGCAAACACCAAAATAGGGCATCATTCCGAAGCAATATAAATGTAGTCAGGATGCAATACAACAACACCTGATATACTGACAAATTCAAACAAGTAACTGGTGTTGTATGCAACACATAAGTCCCCTACCGGCTCCACCTTGACTCACTATGGTAATCAATCCCATTTTTTGCCATATTTTCACTATTTCCGTTACCATAGCAACCACAATTTTAGTCGAAGAACAAAAAAAAAATGACGTGCATAATCTACACATTGCCATCTAGTCATATACCAAGTTTCATCAAGTTAGCTTGCTTAGTTATCGCAGGATCCCATTTTTTGCCATATTTTCACTATTTCCGTTACCATAGCAACCACAATTTTAGTCGAAGGACAAAAATAAAAGGACGTACATAATCTACACATTGACATCTAGTCATAAACCAAGTTTCATCAAGTTAGCTTGCTTAGTTATTAAGTTATCGCGGGATCCAGATTTGAGCGGACAGACAGACGGACGGACATCCTAACGCAGGTATACTTGTGTGGCTATCCTATTGTTCTTTCTATTGTTCTTTTAGCCACCTAAGAGACAATTTTAGCCACTTAAGAGAAAAGATCAGAGGCTGCTAACCCTAACCCATTGTTCCCTAGCCCCGTAAGTACCCCTACGTGTGTACGGACAGACACCGGTAGGGGACTAATAATGACATTGTTTGATCAGGACTGAATTGTTTACAGCATTATTTGTATCCGTGATTACAGAGTATCGGTATTTGGTTTCTGACTCTTACACAACAAATCTGGGAACCAAAGGCTAATAGTCTATAAATTTAGTACTTGATATATTGACAGTCACTTTGTAATGGATTTTGCCCAGAGATATTTCTCCCTGAGTACATGTTGAATACAGTGAAACATGCTTATAAAGAATTTCTAGGACAATGCAAATTGGTTCGTTATATATGAAATTCATTGTATCCAGGGTTTAATATATACATTTTCATTTTGGGTCCCCTCGAATATTTGATTTAGGGGTCACTTGAAATTTTAGGGGGACATGCTTGTCACAGCTCATGCTATGCAACAACTCTCCATCATTGGTTGGGACTAAGTTGTACAGAACGTATCGGAACATCAGACTAATTTATAAAGTTAGAATTTTTCTGTGATAAAATTTATCAAAATATATAAAAGGGCGATATATGGTGAGAAAAAATCAAAGTAAGTCTAGTTTTCATAAATAAAAACATGCTTCCATGCACGAAAACAGACAGCCTAATATTCGTTTATGCAATGCTGACAATCCGGGTTCTATTTTAAGAATAAGAAAGTCCCATATCTTGATCTGTTATTCAGAGCAAAGCAGAAAAAATAAAATGAACATGCATCTGGAACGTCACATGTTGTTTCCAGAATAAAGGAAACACATATAGTAGGTTTAAACTGACAGCTATTTGATATCAATCAAATGTCTTATATTTAGAACCTGGTTTTGAAAATGCATCATTGATGGCCCACTAGCATTCAACATGGGGGTCATTTCAGATTATTTTGCGTTAAAACGCAATTAACGAAATTTTGTTATAATGCTTGGATATAACGTATTTCATTACGGTAATTGATACAACTGGTTCAATATTTTTGCTGTATTAAAAACATAAGGATAACATAATGAAAACACAAAAGAAATGATTATAAGTTTTATCTATGATGATGATAATTTTAATCAATGGACGCAATTACAAAAATGTGAAAATTCTGTAATTTTAATAAAGTACTAGGCAGTATTCCAAACTTTTCTGTGATATCCTTTTCCTTTAAACCTATTTGAATTTCAGTAAGGATTTCAAATTTAGTCTCTAAAAAAATAGATGTACGTTTTAATTTACCTCTATCCATTTTCATTCAGTATAACTTAATAAAATCTGTATGTGTGTAACAACACAACATAACTTTAGAAAAGAATCAGTTGTAAATTTTCATCGGAATGATTTAATTCCTAACAAACAACTAATTGTAGCACCTTTCTAGCAAGTTTTAAAACTTTCCACAGGTAAATATCTGTTAACAAATTAAGACAATTTCTATGCGTAATCGATAGTGGTAGAGAAGAATTTTTCAAATTTTCTGAAATATATAAGGAACTAGCTGACCTCCTTGGTCCCTCATTTTTCAAGTGATGAACTTTATTTTAGCAATTATTGTAGACAGTCATGAGGTTACCATTTATGAAAAATGAAATTAAATTCTGACCATTGGCTTCACAGAAGAAGAATTTTGAGTTTTTGAAAAGAGTATACATGTACAAGGAAATTAACTGACCGCAAAGGGGCCTAATTTTTTAAGGGATCAACTTTATTTTAGCAATTATGGTAGACATTCATGAGATGACAATTTGTGCCATATGAAATCAAATTGTGACCATTGGCTTCATAGAAGAAGAATTTAGAAATGTTCCATAAAGAGTATATAAGGAAACCAGCTGACCCCCTAGGGGCCTCATTTTTCTAGAAATCAACTTTATTTTTGCAACTGTGGTAAACATTTATGAGATAACCATTTGTGCCAATTGAAATCAAATTCTGACCAATGGTTTCACAGAAGAATTTTAATTTTCTAACAAGAGAGCCAGTACTGCCAAAATATATGCCGCCACAAAATATAAAGATCAAGTGTTAGATGTCTATCAAAATGGCCAAACCAAAAAATGGTAATTTCATGGAAAAGAATAAACAAGAGGCCCTGAATCACTCACCTGAGAAATATTGCTTTCATTGCCTTTTATAACATAGTCATACTGAATACAAAATCCATGCAGAAGAACTGCAATATAATTTTAAGTCCACACAAAAAGTTTACATGTGGTCCAAAAAACCAAGTTAACCCTAGCGTGGGACCAATTTTGACCCCAGGGCCATGATTTGGAAACTTGGTTTTTTGGTTTTTCGCCACCCCATATATTTTGTGCGTATATGTCTTGCAAATCGTATGCAGCAAACAGAATTCTTCTATCTGATCTCTAACAAAAGTGGGAAGGTTTTTCGTAGACCTACCCTCATTATTTCACTTTTTTCCAAGGTTCGAACATTCAACCTCTCCTAGAACAATGTTTTTCCAGTACTCAATGATGAAATTTCCATTATATTTGATTGGGCTGTCAACAAGGAACATTATGTGAAAAACCGCATCTAAATCAGGTTTCAAATTTTTGAGTTATTAGCAAAACAGTGATTACATGCATTGCGCCCCCTAGTGGCTAAATCAGAAACAAAAGTGAAACGTTTGACCATTTAGGCACATGTTCAGATAAAGATGACTTCATGCCCAAAATTTCATAGCTGTAGCTTTTTTCATCTGGCCGCTAGGCTGGACACAAAAATGGGTGGAATTGGAAAAATAATAAAAATAAACTAGAATCGCTATCGCGATATCATCGGTTTTCGCAAAAGCAATTTACCTCAATTAACGAGTCACATGATTCGAAAAACATATTTCTCCGTTCAATGGCTTGTTGAATACTGTTATTACAGCGATCTTTCAAACATTTTTGTCATAATGTTTTAGCTGACTTTTTACCCAAAAGAATATTTTTGAGTATTACCTGTCAGTTATATAGTCGCGATACCAATGGTTTTCACGAACGCAATTCCATTCAGTTCATAAGTTGCATGATTCGAAAAACATTTCTTCGTTCAATGGCTTGTTGATACTGTTTACAGCGATCTTTCAAACATTTCTGTCGCAATGTTTAAGCAGACTTTTTACCCAAAAGAATATTGTTGAGTATTACCTGTCAGTTATGTAGTCGCGATATCATCAGTTTTCACGAAAGCAATTCCATTCAAGTCACGAGTCGCATGTTTTGAAAAACATATTTTTTCGTTCAATGGCTTGTTGAATACTGTTAAATGTGATCTTTCAAACATTTTTGTCGCAATGTTTAAGCAGACTTTTTACCCAAAAGAATATTGTTGAGTATTACCTGTCAGTTATGTAGTCACGATACCAATGGTTTTCACGAATGCAATTTCATTCAGTTCACAAGATGCATGATTCGAAAAACATTTCTTCGTTCAATGGCTTGTTGATACTGTTAACAGCCATCTTTCAAACATTTTTGTCGCAATGTTTAAGCAGACTTTTTACCCAAAAGAATATTGTTGAGTATTACCTGTCAGTTATGTAGTCGTGATATCATCAGTTTTCACGAAAGCAATTCCATTCAAGTCACGAGTCGCATGTTTTGAAAAACATTTCTTCGTTCAATGGCTTGCTGATACTGTTAACAAAGATCTTTCAAACATTTTTGTCGCAATGTTTAAGCAGACTTTTTACCCAAAAGAATATTGTTGAGTATTACCTGTCAGTTATGTAGTCGCGATATCATCAGTTTTCACGAAAGCAATTCCATTCAAGTCAAGAGTCGCATGTTTCGAAAAACATATTTCTTCGTTCAATGGCTTGTTGAATACTGTTAACAGTGATCTTTCAAACATTTTTGTCACAATGTTTAAGCAGACTTTATACCAAAGGGAATACTTTTAAGTATTACCTGTCTGTTATGTAGTCACAAACTTGAAAACTTTTTTTACGGACTTCGGGTACTGCATAATTATATGTGTGTGTTGCTTTATGATGGCGACATACGACAATTGTACTCGATAAACAAGAATTGCAAACGACAAACAACAGTTTAAAATAACACGCAACAATGTATTATGCCACTCAACACTATTATAAACTAATGTTGCATTGAATTACTATCATTTATATGAAATATCGCATTAATTTTTTAGTGTTCTTTCAAATTGATGTCACCAAGGAACAGAATGCAAAAAATTGCATAAAATCAGACTTCAATTATTTTAGTTATAAAGAGTGATTTCAAGCTAAGTGCCCCTAGCTTCAAAACGAGAAACAAAATTCAGTAAATATTCGCCACCCCAAATATTTTGTGCGTATATGTCTTGCAAATCATTTGCAGCAAACAGAATTCTTCTATCTGATGTCTAACAAAAATGGGTAGGTTTTTCGTAGACCTACCCTCATCTGCACAGTTTTTTGCGAGGTTCGAACTTTCAACCTTCCGTTACTAGCTCAAAAAGTTTCAGCCATTAATACCTAGAAGCTATCATTTTTAATTAGGCTTTCAACAAGGAATATAATGCAACAAACCACATTTGAACCAGACTTCAACTTTTTGAGTTATAAGTAGAAGAGTGATTTCAAGCTAAGCGCCCCCTAGCGGCAAAATGAGAAAAATGATTACAATTTTACCATTAGGTACCTAGCAATGCAGCAAATAGTTCAATCAAGTATACAAGTCGCACTAGTCGAACATTCTATTTCTTATATATCACAATTTGAAGCATAAAAACTGATTTACAATTATTCCAAAAAAGGATCAAACTTTGGACTGCCGTAAAATGACCAAATCAAGTCCGATCTTCAAAAACTAAACATCACTGGAAAGAGCTCTTGAAGAACTAAAACTTTTGTTCATATACTCTCAAAGAAATATTTTTAGTTTTGGAGCTATTTGGGGCCGAATAAAAACACAATAATCGTAATATGACCTTGACCTTTTCTTTTATTTTTTAACTTTTTAATTGTGATCCCCTTTCAGACATAACAATACATAACTTGTGAAAATATCATGAAGAATTAACAAAAAATAAGTCAGAAGCGATAAAAAACACGTTTTTGAAACTTTAACTTTTCCTAAAATTTAGTGAAGTTTGACCGTTTCCAGAGGACAAACCATACATTTCTTAAATTCGCCACCCCATATATTTTGTGCGTATATGTCTTGCAAATCATTTGCAGCAAACAGAATTCTTCTATCTGATCTCTAACAAAAATGAAATTTTTGAAGTAAAATTAATTTTAATTAGTAAATACTTACCTGTTATTACTTCAGGTATGTGTCTATTTGTGCACAGCTTCCAAAACAGAGTCCGCAAAATAAACCATTCCCTAAACCCCCTAGTTACCGGAAGTGTAACCCCCGTTCTCCAATTGTATATGAAGCCATCGAGGGATACAACCGCCAGCAAGCGGGGAGGGAGGTGGGACTCTGTAATAACAGGTAAGTATTTACTAATTAAAATTAATTTTACTTCAAAAATTTCATTTTAATAGCATAAATACGTTACCTGTTATTACTTCAGGTATGACTTCGTCGCTAAGGTGGGAGGTTGCTAACAAAGAACCTTGATTGCAGCGACACCCGAAGTAGGAAACGACCAAAGCCGCCGAGGCGTCAGACATGATGATTAAACTACTGTCTGAGCCACTACAAGTGGACCCAAATCCACAAGGTTTTGTGATTGGTTAGCCAGTGAGCGGAGATAAAAGGAAGAAAACGTAGTAGAAGACTTCCAAGAGGCCGCTTTGAGAATATCATCCATGGGGGATTTATTCAAGAAAGCCCAAGAAGCAGACAAAGCACGGAGCTCATGTGGTCTAATTCTTAAAAAGGATAGATCCCTGTCCGAAAGATCCGAATAAGCAAACTTGATAGTTGAGGCTACCCAACGAGATATTGATGCTGCCGAAACTTCGCCCCCCCCCTTTTATTGGGAGGAAAAGACGAAGACGACGACCCCGTAAAGATTTAACCTTCTGGAGGTAAAACTTCAAGGCTCTAACCGGACAAAGAAGCCGATCAGGATCACCCCTAGCGCAAGACCTAGCAAGGCTCGGAATAACTACCGGAGGGGAACAGACCGAAGGGAGTTGGGTTTTCGCAAGGAAACCAGGTTGAAAGCTCAAAGATACGGAGCCATCAGATTTGTTAAAGCGTAAATAGCCTTCCTCAGTAGAAAAGGCATGAATTTCGCAACGACGTTTAGAAGACGCCATTGCTATGAGAAAGACCGTCTTCCATGTTACGTGCAGGAGAGAAGCCTCAGAAAGAGGCTCAAAAGGTGCCTTAGTAAGAGCCAGTAAAACACAAGAAAGATCCCACTTTGGAGTTAACGAACGAGAGACTGGCCTAGACAGTTCAAACGAACGAATAATTTCCGAAAGATAAGGATCCGAACCAAGGGAAGAGGATCTGTGAAACTTAAGAGTGTTCGATAACATGGACCTATAACCCTTGATAGAACTGACCGCAAGTTTTTTCTCGTTAAAAAGAAAAACTAGAAAGTTAGCGATTTCTCTGACAGGAGCTTTGACCGGATTAATCTGCCGTGCGATACACCAATCACGGAAGACCTTCCACTTTGCCTGGTAGACAGATCGAGTAGATTGTCTCCTGGCCTTAGAGATAATAGAGGCAACTGTTGCCGAAAATTTCTTCTGTCTAACTCGCTGTTGGATAACATCCAAGCGTGAAGACGAAGAGCGCAAGGATTGTCGTGTAGGACCCTGTTCCGACCTTGTGACAGAAGGTCCGGAACCTGGGGAAGTTCTACAGGATAGTCTATCAGAAGATCCAGAAGATCCACGAACCAAGATCTCGTTGGCCACAGTGGAGCTACAAGGAGGATCCGGCACTGAGATCGCAGGATTTTCCTTAGAACTAAGGGAATCAGAGAAAACAGTGGAAACGCATAAGCAAATAGATGATCCCAGTTTACAGACAGAGCATCTATCGCCCAAGCCCGGTGATCCGATACCGGTGACACAAACAGTGGAAGTTGGTTTTTCAGCCTGGTAGCAAATAGATCGACAGACGGAGACCCGAAAATCGCAAACAGAGTTGTCGCGATCCGAGGAAGTAACTTCCATTCCGAGGGGAGAAGAGAATGCCTGCGAGACAGTTGGTCCGCTAAGACATTTAGACGACCGGAAGATGTCTGACTTGAATGAGTACCGAAGACACCTGACACCAATGAAGAAGGTGCCATGCTTCCATGCACAGAGAAGGCGAGTGCGTCCCCCCTTGTCTGCGGATGTAAGAGACAACAGTCGTGTTGTCTGTAGATACTAGAACAGATTTGTCTCGAATGAGAGGGGAAAACTGTCGTAAGGCTAGTAGAACCGCTTTGAGTTCTAGGTTGTTGATATGAAGAGAACTGTCCCGAGGGGACCAAAGACCCGAGGTTGTGAGACCCAGAGGTTCCAGATGAGCACCCCAGCCTGACAGACTGGCATCCGAGAAGAGGAACAGTTCCGGTTGAGGAGGAGAAAGAGGAACACCCTCTCGGAGAAACGAGGGGGAATTCCACCAACTGAGATGATGAATCAATTCCGGAGAAACCGGAAGAATGGTCTGCAAATGGTCTCGACTGGGACGCCAGATCGAGAGTAGGATAAATTGAAGAGGCCGCATGTGAAGGCGGCCCAGCGGAACAAGATCCGCTGCTGCATTGAGTACACTGAGAAGCGATAGGAATTCGCGGGCTGAGATCGATTGCCGACGCGAAAACCCCCGAACCAGAGTTAGAAGAGACATAATTCTGGGTTCCGGAATTCTGATCCTGTTTAGGTCGGTCAGAAACTGCATCCCGACAAACGTGAAGTTCTGGGATGGGATCAACTCCGATTTCTCGGAGTTGAGGATGAAGCCTAGCCGGAGAGCTAGGTCTGTCACCCATCGAAGTTCGTCGAGAAGAGCGACTGGGTCCATGTGAAGAAGAAGCCAGTCGTCGAAATACGCCAGGAGGCGTGAGCCGCGAAAATGAACCCTGGCGACCAGAACCGAAACTATTTTGGTGAAGATTCTGGGGGCCGAAGACAGGCCGAACGGAAGGGCCTTGAACTGGTAAACAGTTTGACCATCCGTAAAACGAAGGTATTTTCTGGAATGAGGATGGATAGATACATGGAAGTAGGCATCCGATAAATCCAGGGAAACAGCCCAGTGACCAGGGAGGACGGCTGCCCTGATCGACGAAGTTGTTTCCATTTTGAAGTGTTCCTTCGGAATGAAGGAGTTTAGATGAGATAGGTCTATGACCGGTCGAAACCCACCGTCCTTCTTGGGAACCAGAAAGAGACGGCTGTAAAACCCCGGAGAGGTTGGAATCGAGACCCTTTCTACCGCTCCTTTTTTCAGAAGATCTGAAATGGCGAGTCCCAGACGAGGATGATTGGAGGAGAGATGAATGGGAGAGCGTGACAGTGGAGGGGGACGACTGAACGGAACCTGATACCCGTGTCTCACGATAGACAGGACCCATTGGTCGTCGGTGATTGTCTCCCATTGATGAATGAAATGAGTGAGTCTGCCGCCTACTGGAAGGGGCAGAAAACACTCTTCCTCCTAATCGAACGTCTGGAAGAGGAAGCGGAAGAAAGGACGTACCCCTAGGGCTTACTCCTACCCCTTTGACTGGTAGAGGTAGAAGAAGGGGTGGGGGGCGATGAAGGAGGAAATCGTGGTCGCTGAGGACCAGATTGGCGAGCGCCCCTGGAAGAGGGATTACCTCTGAAAGGAGATTGAGGTTTGCCCTTTTCCGAGTCCTTCGGGGATTTACCGGTAGAAGCCGAAGGCTTCTTCGGTATCCGGAATTTAGGGGGAGCCGAAGTAGGAGTGCGGGGTTGGAAGGCCACCGCTCCGTGCATTTGCTCCTCCCTGGAGGCATCCGCTACTTCCTTGATTCGGCCCCCAAAAAGGGACGAAGAAGAAAGAGGGGCCGACCTAAGCTTTTCTCGAGAAGAAGAGAGAAGTAGCTTGTTGGGGCCGTCCAGGATGGCATCCCGCCTGCAGCGAGTCATCTCTGAAGAGAGAGAGAGAGATAGCAAAATCGAATGTTTTGCCGTCGCTGTTAAGGCCTCTAAAAGAAGCCTGACGGAAGAAGATAAGGCATCCTTTTGCTGTAGTTTGACCGAAAGAGCGGCCACGAAGGAGTCAGTATGAGACGAGATGCCGGAAAGAAAGCGGGAGCATTGCTCCCAGCGATCCAGGACCTTCTGCTGAAGCGGTAAAGAGGAGGGGACCTTGAGCCGGAGCCGACTCGCATCTAGGTCCAGTTTCGGAGGGTGGATAGAAAAATCACCCTCCGGAAACTTGTAGGTCTTGGGGTTAAAACCCAAAGGCCGAAGGTCTGAAGTTGGAATAAACCAGCCCGGTCCTGGCCTGGAGGAGGATGAAGATTCGAAATCCTCCAGAGCCGAACGGACGACCGGAGAGAAAGGGAGCAACTCCGGTTCGACTGATTTGGATTCCTTAGGCTTACCGACAAGGTCGAGGTAACCTTCGCACCTCTTCCGGGAGGGAGGAGGGGCCGGTTTGCATACTGATGCAGGTAAGGTAGCAAAGACCTCCTGAACAGCCCTGTCCATGGAAAAACGACTGTCGTCTGACTCCTCGTCCTCGTCAGAGAGAGGATTGTCAGTACGAGGTTCGGAATGAGCGCTGAATCGGCGCGAGGTGGACGAAAGAGGCACGTCCTCGGCAAATAAGGAGTCCTCCTCCGGAGCATGAAGGGAGATTTCATCCTCCAAGTGTCCGCTCAGAGCAGTCCCGCTAGTAGGGGGATTGCGAGTAGAGGGAGGAGACCCAGCCTCAGGGCGAGATGGGGGAGCATCCTGAGGGGGAAAGCCCATAAAGGGAAATGGAGGGAAAAAGGGCCACATAGGGGCTGTGCAGAAGAAGCGCCCTGTGGACCCGAGGAGGGAGGAGACTGAAGGAACAGTCTGTGATCTAAGGTCTCTGGTGGAAGAGAAACCCGATCCCTCCTAGAAGATGAAGGCTCGCCCGGTATGACAGGGGGGGAGGCAGAACTGAAATGCCTGGCGTATTCCCCCATCATGTGGGACCACCACGTGGAAGGATCGAAGGTCTGAGGTTGCGCTGAAAAATCCGCACCTTGAACCTTCGAAGACGTGGAGGAGCGTAAAGGGGACCGGTCCCTAGGAGCAGAGCTAGGGGACCGGTGACCGGAAATGCCCGGGGAACGGTTGTGGGGCCGTTTCTTGGGCACCCTTGAACACGAGGGAGCAGGTGGCCGAAGCGGAGAAACCGCAGGGCTACCTGAGGAAAAACTCGAGTCCGAACTTTTTTCAGTTAGAATCGGCGAAGACCGGTGACCCACACGCCTAGAGTGGTGAGCCGACCTGGCCGTTGATCGGTGACGATCTCTTGCCGATGACCGGTGATGACCGGTCTTGGGTCTCTGAGACCGATCCGAACAAGTTCCCCGTATCATAGGGGGTGACCGGGGCTAGACCTGACCGTTGACCGGTCGTGAGCTTTGCTATGAAGCAATTGACCGGTCATGCCCGGTGACCGGTGACCGGTCGGAGTAGTCTCCTTGACTGCTCCCCTGGGGCTGACACAAGGAGAGCCGGGCAGGGAGCCAGGAGATGAAGGCGGCCTCCCAGAGAAGGAGGAGGAAGATGAGGCCTTCCTTTTCCGGGATGAGTAGGATCGACGTGAAGAGGCTTTCTTCCAGATCTCGTCTGTCCACGAAACACAAACGGTGCAGGTGTCGACCCTGGAGCACCCCGAACAAGAAAGGCAGGACTGATGGGAGTCCCAGGACGCCTTGACATGTCCGCAGGAGCCCCGAGACTGCGACATTGTAAAAATCAATACAAGAAAGAACAATGTATGCAAAATAAAAACGGGAAGACCGAAGAAAACCCGTACAAAGAAATCTCGAAACGAGACAACAGTATATATATACAAAATCAAAATAATAATACCAGTGCCGCGGGAGCCGAAGCACGGAAACCCGTGACACAAGGCAAAAAGTCCCAATACGGGACGGGGATTGGAAATTCTACACGATATAGAATAAAAACCAATAAAGAACAATATAAACAACACAGCCGAGGCTATGAAAAGATAAGAAAAGGAGAGCTGTAGCGCACAGAAGCTATCAAGAAAGGGACACGCTACTAGTTACCCACTGAAACTCGATGGCTTCCAAAACACAATTGGAGAACGGGGGTTACACTTCCGGTAACTAGGGGGTTTAGGGAATGGTTTATTTTGCGGACTCTGTTTTGGAAGCTGTGCACAAATAGACACATACCTGAAGTAATAACAGGTAACGTATTTATGCTATTAAAATGGATAGGTTTTTCGTAGACCTACCCTCATTTGCACAGTTTTTTGCGAGGTTCGAACTTTCAACCTTCTGTAGCTCAAATACTTTCAGAGACACGTACCCTCGAAACCTATCATATTTTATTTGGCTATCAACAAGGAACAGAATGCAAAAAAACGCATTTGAATCGGACCTCAAATAAGTGAGTTATTAGCCATTAATATATTTCATGCAAAACACCCCCTGGCGGGAAAAATAAGACATAAATGAAAATTTTCTCAATGTTAGGATCAAGTTCAAATACGTTGTAATAACTGATTAAAATTTCATACATGTGACTTTTTTCTATCATGGTGATATGCCGTTCACAAAAAAAGGTTAGAAAAATAATAAAAAAAACAACTAGAATCGCTACTGCGTTATCATCGGTTTTCGCAAAAGCAATTCCATTCAGTTCACGAGTCACATGTTTCGAAAAACATATTTCTTCGTTCAATGGCTTTTTGAATACTGTTGAATACAATGATCTTTCAAACATTTTTGTCGCAATGTTTAAGCAGACTTTTTCCAAAAAATTTTAAGTATTACCTGTCTGTAATGTAGTCGCTAACTTGAAAACTTTTTTACAGACTTCGGTTACTGAAACATTATATGTGTGTGTTGCTTTATGAGGGTGACATACGACAATTGTACTCGATAAACAACAATTGCAAACGACACACAACAGTATAAAATGACACACGACAATGCGATATGCCACTTAACATTATAACGAACTAATGTTGCATTGAATTACTATCATTTTCATGAAATATCGCATAAATATTTTAGTGTTGTTTCAAATTGATGTCACCAAGGAACAGAATGCAAAAAATTGCAAAAAAATTTAATTATTTTAGTAAAAAGGGTGATTTCAAGCCAACCCCCGTAAAATTTTAATATTAGGTACCTAGAAATGCAGCAAATGGTTCAATGAAGCATACAAGTCGCACTAGTCGAACATTCTATTCCTTATATATCACAATTTGAAGCATAAAAACTGATTTACAATTGTTCTAAATAGGATCAAACTTTGGACTGCCGTAAAATGACCAAATCAAGTCCGATCTTCAAAAACTAAACATCACTGGAAAGGGCTATTCAAGAACTAAAACTTCTTCATATACTTTCAATAAAATATTTTTTGTTTTGGAGCTATTTGGAGCCGAATAAAAACACAATTATCGTAATATGACCTTGACCTTTGAAATTTCATTTTAACTTTTTAATTGTGAGGCCCTTTCAAACATAACAATACATAACTTGGGAAAATATCATGAAGAATGAACTAAAAATAAAGTCAGGAGCGACAAAAAACATCTTTTCGAAATTTTAATTTTTCCTAAAATTTAGTGAAGTTTGACCGTTTCTAGAGGACAAACCATGCATTTATTAAATTCGCTACCCCATATATTTTGTGCGTATATGTCTTGCAAATCATTTGCAGCAAACAGAATTCTTCTATCTGATGTCTAACAAAAACGGATAGATTTTTCGTACACATACCCTCATCTGCACAGTTTTTTTGCGAGGTTCGAACTTTCAACCTTCCGTTGCTAGCTCAAAAAGTTTCAGCCACTCATACCTAGAAACTATCATATTTTATTAGGCTATCAACAAGAAACATAATGCAATAAACCGCATTTGGATCAGGCTTTAACTTTTTGAGTTATAAGTAGAAGAGTGCTTTCAAGCTAAGCGCCCCTAGCGGCAAAATGAGAAACAAAATTGATTAAAATTTTACCATTAGGTACCTAGCAATGCAGCAAATAGTTCAATCAAGTACGCAAGTCGCACTAGTCGAACATTCTATTTCTTATATATCACAATTTGAAGCATAAAAACTGATTTACAATTATTCCAAAAAAGGATCAAACTTTGGACTGCCGTAATATGACCAAATCAAGTCCGATCTTCGAAAACTAAACATCACTGGAAAGAACTCTTAAAGAACTAAAACTTTTGTTCATATACTCTCAATGAAATATTTTTAGTTTTTGAGCTATTTGGGGCCGAATAAAAACACAATAATCGTAATATGACCTTGACCTTTTCAATTATTTTTAAAATTTTTAATTGTGAGTCCCTTTCAAACATAACAATACATTACATGTGAAAATATCATGAAGAATTAACAAAAAATAAAGTCAGAAGCGATAAAAAACATGTTTTTGAAACTTTAACTTTTCCTAAAATTTAGTGAAGTTTGACCATTTGCAGAGGACAAACCATACATTTCTTAAATTCGCCACCCCATATATTTTGTGCGTATATGTCTTGCAAATCATTTGCAGCAAACAGAATTCTTCTATCTGATCTCTAAGAAAAATGGATAGGTTTTTCGTAGACCTACCCTCATTTGCACAGTTTTTTGCGAGGTTCGAACTTTCAACCTTCTGTAGCTCAAATACTTTCAGCGACACGTACCCTCGAAACCTATCATATTTTATTTGGCTATCAACAAGGAACAGAATGCAAAAAACCGCATTTGAATCGGACCTCAAATAAGTGAGTTATTAGCCATTAATAAATTTCATGCAAAACGCCCCCTGGCGGGAAAAGTAAGACATAAATGAAAATTTTCTCAACGTTAGGATCAAGTTCAAATACGTTGTAATAACTGATTAAAATTTCATACATGTGACTTTTTTCTATCATGGTGATATGCCGTTCACAAAAAAAGGTTAGAAAAATAATAAACAAGAGGCCCATGATGGCCCTAAATCGCTCACCTGAGATAAATAGGTTGACCCAAGGAACATCTGTTCCAATTTATTTTAAAATCTGGCCAGTAGTTTTGAAGAAGATGATTTTTAAAGTTTTCATTTTTTTTTCTTTTTGTAGCCATGGCAACCAGAGTTCTACATGGATCAACTTTATTTTAGCAACTTTTGTGAAGGTTGACCCAAGGATCATCCCTGCCAAGTTTAATCAAATTCTGTCCAGTGGTTTCAGAGGAGATGTTGTTTAAGGGTTTCTCTATATACATAAAAGGCAAATAAGCCCCGCCCTGGCGGCCATGTTTTTTTACGGATCGGAATAATTTTAGCAACTTTGGTAGAGGTTGACCCAAGGAACGTATGTACCAAATTATTTTAAAATCTGGCCAGTAGTTTTGAAGAAGATGATTTTTAAAGTTTTCATATTTTTTTTTTCTTTTTGTTGCCATGGCAACCAGAGTTCTACATGGATCAAGTTTATTTTAGCAACTTTTGTGAAGGTTGACCCAAGGATCATCCCTGCCAAGTTTAATCAAATTCTGTCCAGTGGTTTCAGAGGAGATGTTGTTTAAGGGTTTCTCTATATACATATAAGGCAAATAAGCCCCGCCCCTGGCGGCCATGTTTTTTTACGGATCAGAATAATTTTAGCAACTTTGGTAGAGGTTGACCCAAGGAACATCTGTACCAATTTATTTTAAAATCTGACCAGTAGTTTTGAAGAAGATGATTTTTAAAGTTTTCATTTTTTTCTTCTTTTTGTTGCCATGGCAACCAGAGTTCTACATGGATCAACTTTATTTTAGCAACTTTTGTGAAGGTTGACCCAAGGATCATCCCTGCCAAGTTTAATCAAATTCTGTTTAGTGGTTTCAGAGGAGATGTTGTTTAAAGGTTTCTCTATATACATATAAGGCAAATAAGCCCCGCCCCTGGCGGCCATGTTTTTTTACGGATCGGAATAATTTTAGCAACTTTGGTAGAGGTTGACCCAAGGAACATCTGTACCAATTTATTTTAAAATCTGGCCAGTAGTTTTGAAGAAGATGATTTTTAAAGTTTTCATTTTTTTTCTCTTTTTGTTGCCATGGCAACCAGAGTTCTACATGGATCAACTTTATTTTAGCAACTTTTGTGAAGGTTGACCCAAGGATCATCCCTGCCAAGTTTAATCAAATTCTGTCTAGTGGTTTCAGAGGAGATGTTGTTTAAAGGTTTCTCTATATACATATAAGGCAAATAAGCCCCGCCCCTGGCGGCCATGTTTTTTTACGGATCGGAATAATTTTAGCAACTTTGGTAGAGGTTGACCCAAGGAACGTATGTACCAAATTATTTTGAAATCTGGCCAGTAGTTTTGAAGGAGATGATTTTTAAAGTTTTCAAATTATTTTTCTTTTTGTTGCCATGGCAACCAGAGTTCTTCATGGATCAACTTTATTTTAGCAACTTTTGTAGAGCCTCACCCAAGGAACATTCCTGCCAAGTTTCATTAAATTCTGTCCAGCGGTTTCAGAGGAGATGTCGTTTAAAGCAAATTGTTGACGACGGACGACGGACGACGCACGACGCACGACGACGGACGCCGGACGAAGGGCGATCACAAAAGCTCACCTTGAGCACTTTGTGCTCAGGTGAGCTAAAAACTAGAATCGCAATCAGAATTGCGATATCATCGGTTTTCGCAATTCAATCACTTTTTTAAGCAACAGAAATTGAAACGTATCATATTAGATCGTTTTAGATTTGGGGCTTTTTTGTGCAAATAAAAATGACAATAATTGGCATATGACCTTGACATATTATGCTTGCTTTTTTCTATGATTTTATTTGTTTTATAAAAATGCATAAACAGTGAAATAATGATGAAGATTGAACAAAAAATAAAGTCAGGAGCAGCAAAAAAGAGGAAACATATGGATATACAATTGTTTGATAAGAGGATCAAACTTTGGACTGTGGTCATTTGATCAAATGAAGTTCGATCTTCAAAAACTAAACACCAATGGAAAGATCTCTTCACAGACTAAAACTTTTGTTCATATACTCTCTATAAAATATTTTTAGATTTGGAGCTATTTTATGCCGTTAAAAATAATAATAATTGGTATATGACCTTGACCTTTGCATATTATGCTTGATTTTTTTCTACGAATTTATTTGTTTTATGAAAATGCATAAACAGTGAAATAATGATGAAGATTGAACAAAAAATAAAGTCAGGAGCAGCGAAAAAGAGGAAACATATGGATATACAATTGTTTGATAAGAGGATCAAACTTTGGACTGTGGTCATTTGATCAAATGAAGTCCAATCCTCAAAAACTAAATATTAATGGTAAGATCTCTTCACAGACTAAAACTTTTGTTCATATACTCTCTATAAAATATTTTTAGATTTGGAGCTATTTTATGCCGATAAAAATAATAATAATTGGTATATGACCTTGACCTTTGCATATTATGCTTGAAATTTTTTCTATGAATTTATTTGTTTTATAAAAATGCATAAACAGTGAAATAATGATGAAGATTGAATAAAAAATAAAGTCAGGAGCTGCAAATAACCGTAAAAGTCATGCTTTGAAAATGTTGATTTTTCGAAAATATTGGTAAAGTTTGACCGCAGACTGTGGACAAACCATGCATTTCTCAAAATCGCCACACCATATATTTTGTGCGTATATGTCTTGCGAATCACATGCAACAAACAAAATTCTCCTATCTCATCTCTAAAAAAAATGGGGACTTTTTTCGTAGACCTACCTTTATATCATCGTTTTTTCGAGATTCGAACTTTCAACCTCCTGTAGCACGAAAGTTTTATATACGCAAATAATTGAAACGTATCATATTTTATTAAGTTTCTGACAAGGAACACAATGCAAAAAACCGCATTTGAATCGGACCTCAAATAACAGAGTTATTAGCCCTTAGTCATTTTTACAAAACGCCACCTAGCGGCAAAACTAAGACAAAAATGAAAATTTTCTCAACGTTAGGATCAAATTCAGATCTCAGGACAAAACTGGTAAAAAAATCAGAAATGTGACTTTTTTCTATCATGGTGATATGCCGTTCACAAAAAAAGGTTAGAAAAATAATAATAAACTAGAATCGCAATCGCGATATCATCGGTTTTCGCAAAAGCAATTCCATTAAGTTCAAGAGTCGCATGATTCGAAAAATATTTCTTCGTTCAATGGCTTGTTTATAATGTTAACAGCGATCTTTCAAACACTTTTGTCACAATGTTTAAGAAGACTTTTTACCCAAAAGAAGATTTTTGAGTATTACCTATCAGTTATGTAGCGCGATATCACGGTTTTCATGAAAGCAATTCCATTTTCACGATCGCATGATTCGAAAAACATTTCTTCGTTCAATTGCTTGTTGATACTGTTAACAGTGATCTTTGAAACGTTTCTGTCGCAATGTTTAAGCAGACTTTTTACCCAAGAGAGTATTGTTGAGTATTACCTGTCAGTTATGAAATCGCGATATCATCAGTTTTCATGAAAGCAATTGCATTCAGTTCATGAGTCGCATGATTCGAAAAACATATTTCTTCGTTCAATGGCTTGTTGAATACTGTTAACAGTGATCATTCAAACATTTTTGTCGCAATGTATAATCAGACTTTTTACCAAGAAGAATACTTTTGAGTATTACCTGTCTGTTATGTAGTCGTAAACTTGAAAACATTTTTTACGGACTTCGGGTACTGCAATGTTATATGTGTGTTTAGCTTTATGATGGAGACAAATGACAATTGTATTCGATAAACAACAATTGCAAACGACAAACAACAGTATAAAATGACACACGACAATGCAATATGCCATGTCAACACTATTACGAACAACTGTTGCATTGAATTACTATCATTTTTATGAAATATCGCATTATCTTTTTTGTGTCATTTCAAATTGATGTCACCGAAGAACAGAATGCAAAAAAATCGCATAAAAATCAGACTTTATTTTTTTTTTTTAATTATTAATAGTGATTTCAAGCTAATCGCCCCCAAGCGGCAAAATGAGAACCAAAACTGATTAAAATTTAACTATTAGGTACCTAGCAATGCCGCAAATGGTTCAATCAAGTATATAAGTCGCACTAGTCAAACATTCTATTCCTTATATATCACAATTTGAAGCATAAAAACTGATTTACAATTGTTCTAAAGAGGATCAAAACTTGGACTGCCGTAAAATGACCAAATCAAGTCCGATCTTCAAAAACTAAACACCAATGGAAAGACCTCTTCACAGACTAAAACTTTTGTTCATATACTTTCTATAAAATATTTTTAGATTTGGAGCTATTTTATGCCGATAAAAATAATAATAATTGGTATATGACCTTGACCTTTGCATATTATGCTTGATTTTTTTCTAGGATTTTATTTGTTTTATAAAAATGCATAAACAGTGAAATAATGGTGAAGATTGAACAAAAAATAAAGTCAGGAGCAGCAAAAAAGGGGAAACATATGGATATACAATTGTTTGATAAGAGGATCAAACTTTGGACTGTGGTCATTTGATCAAATGAAGTCCGATCTTCAAAAACTAAACATTAATGGAAAGATCTCTTCACAGACTAATACTTTTGTTCATATACTTTCTATAAAATATTTTTAGATTTGGAGCTATTTTATGCCGATAAAAATAATAATAATTAGTATATGACCTTGACCTTTGCATATTATGCTTGATTTTTTTCTATGAATTTATTTGTTTTATAAAAATGCATAAACAGTGAAATAATAATGAAGACTGAACAAAAATTAAAGTCAGGAGCAGCAAAAAAGAGGAAACATATTGATATACAATTGTTTGATAAGAGGATCAAACTTTGGACTGTGGTCATTTGATCAAATGAAGTCCGATCTTCAAAAGCTAAACACCAATGGAAAGATCTCTTCACAGACTAAAACTTTTGTTCATATACTTTCTATAAAATATTTTTAGATTTGGAGCTATTTTATGCCGATAAATATAATAATAATTGGTATATGACCTTGACCTTTGCATATGATGGGTGATTTTTTTTCTATGATTTTATTTGTTTTATGAAAATGCATTAACAGTGAAAAAATGATGAAGATTGAATAAAAAATAAAGTCAGGAGCTGCAAATAACCTTAAAAGTCATTCTTTTAAAATGTTGATTTTTCGAAAATATTGGTTATATTTGACCGCGTACTGTGGACAAACCATGCATTTCTTAAAATCGCCACACCATATATTTTGTGCGTATATGTCTTGCGAATCATATGCAACAAACAAAATTCTCCTATCTCATCTCTGAAAAAAATGGGGACTTTTTTCGTAGACCTACCTTTATTTCATCGTTTTTTTCGAGATTCGAACTTTCAACCTCCTGTAGCACGAAAGTTTTATATACGCAAATAATTGAATCGTATCATATTTTATTAAGTTTCTGACAAGGAACACAATGCAAAAAACCACATTCGAATCGGACCTCAAATAACAGAGTTATTAGCCCTTAGTCATTTTTACAAAACGCCACCTAGCGGCAAAACTAAGACAAAAATGAAAATTTTCTCAACGTTAGGATCAAATTTAGATCTTAGGACAAAACTGGTAAAAAAATCAGAAATGTGACTTTTTTCTATCATGGTGATATGCCGTTCACAAAAAAAGGTTAGAAAAATAATAATAAAAACTAGAACCGCAAGCGGTATCTCGGTTTTCGCTTTTAACCTAATCAACTTGAACACTTTATTTCAACTCAGCCACAATTTTCAATATGAAACAGAACGAAAAGGTTTTTGAAGACCTAATCTCATTTGCACAGTTTTTTTTTTTTTGTTTTGTTTTTTTTGTGCAATGTTAGAACATTCAAACTCTTCTAGCGCATATATTTTCCCATACCCTGTCCCTTGAAATCCATCCCATTCTGTGGTGCAGTCAACAAGGAACAAAATGCTGAAAACCGCATTTCAATCAGACTTTAACGTTTTGAGTTATAAGCAAAAGAGTGATTTTAAGCAAAACGCCCTCTAGCGGCAAAATTAGAAACAAAATTGCAAAAACAGCAAATAGTTCAAACAAGTATATAAGTCGCACTAGTCAAATTTTTATTCTTATGTATCAGAATTTGAAGCATAACACCTGATTTACAATTATTCCAAAAATGGATCAAATTTTGGACTGCCGTATAATGACCAAATCAAGTCCGATCTTCAAAAACTAAACATTACTAGAAAGAACTCTGTAAGAACTAAAACTTTTGTTCATATACTCTCATTGAAATATTTTTAGTTTTGGAGCTATTTGTGGCCGAATAAAAACACAATAATCGTAATATGACCTTGACCTTTTCAATTCTTTTTTATTTTTTGAATTGTGAGGCCCTTTCAAACATAACAATACATATCGTGTGAAAATTGCATGAAGAATGAACAGAAAATAAAGTCAGGAGCGACAAAAACATGTTTTTGAAATTTTAATTTTTCCTAAAATTTAGTGAAGTTTGACCGTTTCTAGAGGACAAACCACGCATTTCCTTAATTCGCCATCCCATATATTTTGTGTGTATACGTCTTTTAAATGGTATGCCGGAGACGGAATTCTTCTATCTGATCTCTAACAAAAACGGATAGGTTTTTCGTAGACCTACCCTCATTTGCACAGTTTTTGTTTTGTTTTTGTTTTCTTGCAAGGTTCGAACATTCAACCTTCCGTAGCTCAAAAGCTTTCAGCCACACGGACCCTCGAATCCTATCATATGTTTTTAGGCTATCAACAGGGGACAGAATGCAAAAAACCGCATTCGAATCGGACTTCAACTTTTTGAGTTATAAGCAAAATAATGATTTCAAGAAAAGCGCCCCCTAGCGACAAAATGAGAAAGAAAATTGATTAAAATTTTACTGTTAGGTACCTAGCAAAGCAGCAAATAGTTCAATCAAGTATACTAACGTTAGTCGCACAAGTCAAACTTTTTATTCTTATGTATCAGAATTTGAAGCATAAAACCTGATTTACAATTATTCCAAAAAAGGATCAAACTTTGGACTGCCGTATAATGACCAAATCAAGTCCGATCTTCAAAAACTAAACATCACTGGAAAGAGCTCTTTAAGAACTAAAACTTTTGTTCATATACTCTTAATGAAATATTTTTAGTTTTGGAGACACAATAATCGTAATATGACCTTGACCTTTTCAATTCTTTTTTATTTTTTGAATTGTGAGGCCCTTTCAAACATAACAATACATATCGTGTGAAAATTTCATGAAGAATGAACAGAAAATAAAGTCAGGAGCGACAAAAACATGTTTTCGAAATTTTAATTTTTCCTAAAATTTAGTGAAGTTTGACCGTTTCTAGAGGACAAACCACGCATTTCCTTAATTCGCCACCCCATATATTTTGTGCGTATATGTCTTGCAAATCGTATGCAGCAAACAGAATTATTCTATCTGATCTCTAACAAAAGTGGGTAGGTTTTTCGTAGACCTACCCACATTTTTCCACTTTTTTCCAAGGTTCGAACATTCAACCTCTCCTAGAACAATTTTTTTCCGGTACTCGATGATAAGATATCCATCATATTTGATTGGGCTGTCAACAAGGAACATTATGTAAAAAACCGCATATAAATCAGGTTTCAAATTTTTGAGTTATTAGCAAAACAGTGATTACATGCATTGCGCCCCCTAGTGGCTAAATCAGAAATAAATGTGAAAAGTTTGACCAATTAGGCACATGTTCAGATAAAGATGACTCCATGCCCAAAATTTCATAGCTGTAGCTTTTCTCATCTGGCCGCTAGGCTGGACACAAAAATGGGTGGAATTGGAAAAATAATAAAAACTAGAACCGCAAGCGGTATCTCGGTTTTCGCTTTTAACCTAATCAACTTGAACACTTTATTTCGACTCAGCCACAATTTCCAATAATGACTAAAACTTTTGTTCATATACTTTCTATAAAATATTTTTAGATTTGGAGCTATTTTATGCCGATATAAATAATAATAATTGGTATATGACCTTGACCTTTGTATATTATGCTTGATTTTTTTTCTATGATTTTATTTGTTTTATAAAACTGCATAAACAGTGAAATAATGATGAAGATTGAACAAAAAATAAAGTCAGGAGCAGCAAAAAAGAGGAAACATGTGGATATTCAATTGTTTTATAAGAGGATCAAACTTTGGACTGTGGTCATTTGATCAAATGAAGTCCGATCTTCAAAACCTAAACACCAATGGAAAGATCTCTTCACAAACTAAAACTTTTGTTCATATACTTTCTATAAAATATTTTTAGATTTGGAGCTATTTTATGCCGATGTAAATAATACTAATTGGTATATGACCTTGACCTTTGCATATTATGCTTGATTTTTTTTCTATGATTGTATTTGTTTTATAAAAATGCATAAACAGTGAAATAATGATGAAGATTGAACAAAAAATAAAGTCAGGAGAAGCAAAAAAGAGGAAACATATGGATATTCAATTGTTTGATAAGAGGATCAAACTTTGGACTGTGGTCATTTGATCAAATGAAGTCCGATCTTCAAAAACTAAACACCAATGGAAAGAACTCTTCACAGACTAAAACTTTTGTTCATATACTTTCTATAAAATATTTTTAGATTTGGAGCTATTTTATGCCGATATAAATAATACTAATTGGTATATGACCTTGACCTTTGCATATTATGCTTGATTTTTTTTCTATGATTTTATTTGTTTTATAAAAATGCATAAACAGTGAAATAATGATGAAGATTGAACAAAAAATAAAGTCAGGAGCAGCAAAAAAGGGGAAACATATGGATATACAATTGTTTGATAAGAGGATCAAACTTTGGACTGTGGTCATTTGATCAAATGAAGTCCGATCTTCAAAAACTAAACACCAATGGAAGGATCTCTTCCCAGCCTAAAACTTTTGTTCATATACTTTCTATAAAATATTTTTAGATTTGGAGCTATTTTGTGCCGATATAAATAATACTAATTGGTATATGACCTTGACCTTTGCATATTATGGGTAATTTTATTTCTATGGTTTTATTTTTTTATAAAACTGCATTAACAGTGAAAAAATGATGAAGATTGAATAAAAAATAAAGTCAGGAGCTGCAAATAACCTTAAAAGTCATGCTTTTAAAATGTTGATTTTTCGAAAATATTGGTTATGTTTGACCGCGTACTGTGGACAAACCATGCATTTCTCAAAATCGCCACACCATATATTTTGTGCGTATATGTCTTGCGAATCATATGCAACAAACAAAATCCTCCTATCTCATTCCTGAAAGACGTGGATAAATTTTTCGCAGACCTACCCTCATTTCACAGTTTTTTCGAGATTCGAACATTCAACCTCCTGTAGCACGAAAGTTATATATAGGCAACTTTTTGAAAACTATCATATTTTATTAAGTAACTGACAAGGAACGCAATGCAAAAAACCGCATTTCAATCGGACTTCAAATAACAGAGTTATTAGCCCTTAGTCACTTTTACAAAACGCCCCCTAGCGGCAAAATTAAGACAAAAATGAAAATTTTCTCGACGTTAGGATCAAATTCAGATCCTAGGACAAAACTGGTAAAAAAATCAGAACTGTGACTGTTTCCTATCTTGTTGAACAATAGGTTTTCGCAAGCGATGCGAAAACCTAATAAAAATAAAACAGAAGAAGAACAATAGGTTTTCGCAAGCGATGAAAACCTAAGCGAAAACCAAATTCTACTTGAGGCTGAAAGCCCCTAATAAAAGTTTGAAGAAAGCCGTTATAACTAAGGCAATGTGCTTATCGGTCCTGGTGTACACCATTGCATCCTAAAATGCACCTCATTCTCTCAAATACGCATCGCAATTCACCTTTCAACACGGGCACTCTTTCCTGCGTAGGAACGTCCGGATCGTGGGTAACCAACCCAATAACCGCCTTCTTCCTTTACTTCAAATTGCTAGATTTTCGTATACAAGCCCTTATCCGAAAAACATGAATATCTGCCATGTTTGTTGACGGAATCACTTGAAATTTTCAGGACTTTTTGCACATTGTAGTCTACGGCATTCTTGCAAATTTCACCTTCAAACATCAACTTGTCGATTTTATATGAATTTTTTAATAATTTCTGCTTAAATATGTATGAAATCATAATCACGTGACCAAACAAGTATTCCTTGCAGTATACATCACTTCACTTTTCAGTGTGTTAATGCTGAAGAAATCATAATTTTTGACTCAAAGTTCATGAAACTACAGCGTTTCAATTTCGTTAAAAGTACACTTTTCGCCTTTCTGTCATAACTCAACCAATTCAACCCGATCTTCAAAAACTAAACACCAATGGAAAGATCTCTTCACAGACTAAAACTTTTGTTCATATACTTTCTATAAAATATTTTTAGATTTGGAGCTATTTTATGCCGATAAAAATAATAATAATTGGTATATGACCTTGACCTTTGCATATTATGCTTGTTTTTTTTTCTATGATTTTATTTGTTTGATAAAAATGCATAAACAGTGAAATAATGATGAAGATTGAACAAAAAATAAAGTCAGGAGCAGCAAAAAAGAGAAAACATATGGATATACAATTGTTTGATAAGAGGATCAAACTTTGGACTGTGGTCATTTGATCAAATGAAGTCCGATCTTCAAAAACTAAACATAAATGGAAAGATCTCCTCGAAAACTAAAACTTTTGTTCATATACTTTCTATAAAATATTTTTAGATTTGGAGCTATTTTATGCCGATATAAATAATAAAAATTGGTATATGACCTTGACCTTTGCATATTATGTTGTTGTTTTTTTCTATGAATTTATTTGTTTTATAAAAATGCATAAACAGTGAAATAATGATGAAGATTGAACAAAAAATAAAGTCAGGAGCTGCAAATAACCTTAAAAGTCATGCTTTTGAAATGTTGATTTTTCGAAAATATGGTTAAGTTTGACCGCATACTGTGGACAAACCATGCATTTCCCGAATTCGCCACCCCATATATTTTGTGCGTATATGTCTTGCAGATCATATGCAACAAACAAAATTCTCCTATCTCATCTCTGAATAAAATGGGTAGGTTTTTGGTAGACCTACCCTTTTTCACAGTTTTTGCGAGATTCGAACTTTCAACCTCCTGTAGCACGAAAGTTTTATATACGCAAATTTTTGAAACCTATCATATTTTATTGGGCTATTTACAAGGAACATTGTGCAAAAACCGCATTTGAATCGGACCTCAAATAATGGAGATATTGCTTATTAAATATTTTCATATAAAACGCCCCCTGGCGGGAAAATCAAAACAAAAATGAAAATTATCTCGACGTTAGGATCATCTTCAAGTACGTGGTTATTACTGATAAAAGTTTCATAGATGTGGCTTTTCTCACCTCGGAGCTATGCCGTTCACAAAAAAGGGGAAGAAAAATAAAAAAAAAAAAAAAAAAGAAACAGAAGAAGAACAATAGGTTTTCGCACTGCGATGCGAAAACCTAATAATTCTACTTGAGGCTGAAAGCCCCTAATAAAAGTTTGAAGAAAGCCGTTATAACTAAGGCAATGTGCTTATCGGTCCTGGTGTACACCATTGCATCCTAAAATGCACCTCATTCTCTCAAATACGCATCGCAATTCACCTTTCAACACGGGCACTCTTTCCTGCGTAGGAACGTCCGGATCGTGGGTAACCAACCCAATAACCGCCTTCTTCCTTTACTTCAAATTGCTAGATTTTCGTATACAAGCCCTTATCCGAAAAACATGAATATCTGCCATGTTTGTTGACGGAATCACTTGAAATTTTCAGGACTTTTTGCACATTGTAGTCTACGGCATTCTTGCAAATTTCACCTTCAAACATCAACTTGTCGATTTTATATGAATTTTTTAATAATTTCTGCTTAAATATGTATGAAATCATAATCACGTGACCAAACAAGTATTCCTTGCAGTATACATCACTTCACTTTTCAGTGTGTTAATGCTGAAGAAATCATAATTTTTGACTCAAAGTTCATGAAACTACAGCGTTTCAATTTCGTTAAAAGTACACTTTTCGCCTTTCTGTCATAACTCAACCAATTCAACCCCGATCTTCAAAAACTAAACACCAATGGAAAGATCTCTTCACAGACTAAAACTTTTGTTCATATACTTTCTATAAAATATTTTTAGATTTGGAGCTATTTTATGCCGATAAAAATAATAATAATTGGTATATGACCTTGACCTTTGCATATTATGCTTTTTTTTTTTCTATGATTTTATTTGTTTGATAAAAATGCATAAACAGTGAAATAATGATGAAGATTGAACAAAAAATAAAGTCAGGAGCAGCAAAAAAAGAGAAACATATGGATATACAATTGTTTGATAAGAGGATCAAACTTTGGACTGTGGTAGTTTGATCAAATGAAGTCCGATCTTCAAAAACTAAACATTAATGGAAAGATCTCCTCGAAAACTAAAACTTTTGTTCATATACTTTCTATAAAATATTTTTAGATTTGGAGCTATTTTATGCCGATATAAATAATAATAATTGGTATATGACCTTGACCTTTGCATATTATGTTGTTGTTTTTTTCTATGAATTTATTTGTTTTATAAAAATGCATAAACAGTGAAATAATGATGAAGATTGAACAAAAAATAAAGTCAGGAGCTGCAAATAACCTTAAAAGTCATGCTTTTGAAAATGTTGATTTTTCGAAAATATTGGTTAAGTTTGACCGCATACTGTGGACAAACCATGCTTTTCCCCGAATTCGCCACCCCATATATTTTGTGCGTATATGTCTTGCAGTTTCATATGCAACAAAAAAAAATTCTCCTATCTCATCTCTGAATAAAATGGGTAGGTTTTTGGTAGACCTACCCTTATTTCACAGTTTGTGCGAGATTCGAACTTTTAACCTCCTGTAGCACGAAAGTTTTATATACGCAAATTTTTGAAACCTATCATATTTTATTGGGCTATTTACAAGGAAACATTGTGCAAAAACCGCATTTGAATCGGACCTCAAATAATGGAGATATTGCTTATTAAATATTTTCATATAAAACGCCCCCTGGCGGGAAAATCAAAACAAAAATGAAAATTATCTCGACGTTAGGATCATCTTCAAGTACGTGGTTATTACTGATAAAGTTTCATAGATGTGGCTTTTCTCACCTCGGAGCTATGCCGTTCACAAAAAAGGGGAAGAAAAAAAAAAAAAAAAAAAAAAAGAAACAGAAAAAGAACAATAGGTTTTCGCACTGCGATGCGAAAACCTAACTAGAATCGCTATTGCGATATCATCGGTTTTCGCAAAAAGCAATTCCATTTAGTTCAAGAGTCGCATGATCCGAAAAACATATCTTCGTTCAATGGCTTGTTGATACTGTTAACAGCGATCTTTCAAACAATTTTGTCGCAATGTTTTAAACAAATTTTTACCCAAAAGAATATTTTTGAGTATTACCTGTCAGCTGCAAATGATTTAAGTAATGCTTTAATACAATGATTTTTTAAAGGATCAAACTTCAGAATGCCATAAAATAACCAAATCAAGTCCAATCTTCAAAATCTAAAACATCATTGGAAAGAACTCTTATAAAAATAAATGTTTTGTTCATATATCGTTTATGAATTGTTTTTAGGTTTTGAGCTATTTCAAG
>CM037795.1:42536335-42586335 GCA_021229015.1 Solen grandis | reverse complement strand
CGAAACATGAATTTGACCTTTGGATTTTCCGAAAACGGAAGTGACATGACTCCAAAGAATCTTATACTGCATCTTCAGACAAAATTTCAAGCAAATCTTACAAAGATTAAAGCCTACAGGGCTTAAAAACCGTTAAGTTTTAATACGAAAGTTTTAAAAGCATAATGACGTCATATGGCGTTCATCTTTTCAGAATGTAAAGAAGACAAAGTCCAATATCAGTTTTCTAGCTTTTCGGGAAGCGATTTTATACGCATTTGAAATTTGACGTCATTAGTTCGAATCTTGGATTCGGCATTAAACATTTTCCTTTTCGAATTTGGAAAAACTAGAGCCTTACATACGCATTCTGTGAAAGTTTGATGAAAATCGGTACAGAAATAATGGCTGTAGACCGCGTACAAACTTTTTCACCTGACGTCGAATCTGACGTTATATGACGTCATAGGAATATAAAATTCATTACATCAGAAAGCTCATGGTTTGAAATATATGCCATAAAATTTCCATTGTTATGAGTCAATGGCAACACCTCGAAATAAACACAAATATAAGAGGAAGAAAAAAATAATAATAATAATAAGAAGAAGAAGAAGAATAAAAAATCAGTACAAACACAATAGGACTTTCTGCCGAAAGGGCAGAAAGTCCTAATAAAAAACATAACAAACCCAATAGGTCTTTCTACTTGAGGCAGAAAGCCCTAATAATAAAAAAAAAGTACAAACCCTATAGGACTTTCTCCAAGAAGGCAGAAAGTCCTAACTAGACAACGTTTGTCCCACAAACGATAAGGGCTTTCTGCGCTGCAACTCAGTTTAAGCCTGATCAGCCGAAAAAGATCTGTTCATACACAATGTCGACATCCCAAATTTACGTTTCCATGTGGTATAATACCTGAAGCTCCCTATTGAGACTATATGTGTTCTGCCTAACTAAGTTCACTTCACATATATCCTTTCTTTAATGTGAAACATTTTCCCTGTTGTTCATTTAAAAGAGCGTAAAATTACACATAAAGTACATGCTGAACAACGGGTTTATTTATTTACTATTTATCTCGCCTTTATTTTCATTTAACAATAATGAATACAGGACACTAAATAAAGTATGAATTTTATACACTGGACATTTCTTTTAAAAGAATATATATATATAAACCGAACAAATATAGTAGGCTGCGGCCTGACATGAGCACAGGTAAAAGTTGTACCATTACTGCTTGCTTACCGTGACTCCCAGTAGATTTCTCATTAGAACTTAACATTCTACTTTATATAAATCTAACTATTTGACATTCCAGTGGTATCTGAATTAACTGATACACGTTTTAAAATTTTAAAACCTGTTTAATTTGGCTGAAGATATTAAAGCATAGTTACATTATTGATTTACAAAGGCTTTTACTTCGGTATCTACCATAACGCTTTATATGATTAAATAATAAGAATGAATAGTTTATTGATTGCGTTTGAATTGCGCATTTACACTTTTATGATTATTATCATGAGTTCTTATTTCTCATTTAACTTTCTTATATCATGACCAAATAAGAAAAGCAGGATACCGTTAGGAAGGTCACCTCGAAAACAATGCAAAAATATGCCAAAATATGTTCATGACATTTACTTCATGAACAATATTTTAATAACTATTCTTTGGATCCTTAAAAGCTACATATCGTTCGAAAGGAAATTGATTGGGCTTTAAATGATATTCATAATGATATTTACAAAAATCAATATTTTTTGAGATGCATGCAGTTTCCTGCACTACGTATAGGGCCGTTTTCGCTTTTCCGCCATTACTGTGCCATTTCAATCCCGATCTTCAAAAAAAACTTTGTCACCAGAAAGAGCTAAGAGAGCACTAATAATAATACGCATGTTGTCTCGATAGAATGTTTTTCGTTTTGAGATATTACAGGTCAAAGGAAAAAACGATGATTGATATATGACCTAGACCTTTGAGATTAACCGGAAACGGAAATGATATTTGATAATGAGATGCAATGGTGCAGTGTCAGAGAAAATTTGAAGCCAATCGGTCAAGAAATTTGGAGTACAGGGCTGAAAAATGGTTTATATTCGTTTAAGAATTGTTGTTAACATTATAACGTCAAATGACGTCATATGTCTTCACATGTCACAGAATATAAAAAAAACATCAACGAGTATATGTGGTGTCATTTTGAGATTTATAGCTTACATAGGAGCTACAAAATACTTAAATAAATTTTAAGGTCCAAAGTTCGAAACTTGGTTCAACCAAAGAACCTTGGTCTTTTCGATTCTGGGAAAACGTATATAATAATGCACATCTAGAACAGAATATACACATTTTGTAAAAATATCGAGAAAATCCACCAAGAAATAAAGGCTGTAGAGCGCGAACAAACTGTTGTAGCAAATGTCAAATTTGACATCATGTGACGTCTTAGGAATATAAAATAATAGTTTCTAAAATTTCATCGCTTCAGATATGTGCTATTAAATTTTCGTGATTTTAGACCGTCAGGAAAACCATAATAAAATAGCAACATCTTTTGGAAGAAAAGAAGAATAAAAATAACTAGATGTCATTCGTGAAAACGAATGATAGGACTTTCTGCAAGCTGTGTTAAGGAAAAAGCAGGAGATAGAAGTTTCATGTAATGACTCACCTTTGGTAGTATTTCATGTTCATGCTGAACAATTGACATTATATTCCGAAATTAGTGCAAATGATAAGAACTAAGTATTAGTCTGTGACGTAACATGATGTCATATGACGTCAGGACATGACTGCAAAGTTGATTTCTAGTTTAAAGGACCTATGTGCGAATCTTACTTCAGTCACAATACTTCGGTTTTTCGGAATTAAGGTTAGCTGACAAATAAATCACACCTTAGTTTCAAGATGTACCATCTGTAAAAATTTGAAGAAAATCTGATCATAAATGGCGGCTGTATAGCGCGAATACCATTTATCACTATTTTTAGCTCTGGCGTCAGGTGACGTCCTAGGGTGCTGAAAATGCTGTTGCTCAAAAGCGCATACTTTACTGCAATAACTCTGAAATTTTCATTATTCTGAACAACTGGCATCATGTCGAAATCATTGCCCCAAATTAGAATTAAGTGGTATGCTTATGACGTCCTATGACGTCACGATTCAAAATATTTGTAGAAATGCTGCAGAGCTCCAAACTGTGTAAGTTTCAACTTTCTATCTCATCCTGAAGCTCTTTAATCCTAAAATGATATTTTTGGTCCTATGTTCGAATATTTTTTCAGCCACAGAACTTCGGTCTTTAGGAATTTCGGTTACCTGGCAGGATATGCACACCTTAGTTTCACTGTGTACCATCTGTGAAAATTTGAAGAAAATCCGACCATAAATGGCGGCTGTAGACCGTGAACACCATTTTTCAGTATTTTTAGCTCTGACGTCACATGACGTCAAAGGGTGCTGAAGATGATTTTGTTCAAAAGGGAATACTTTACTGTCATAACTCTGAAATTTTCATTATTCTGAACAACTGGCATCATGTCGAAATCATTGCCCTAATATGAAAATTAAGAAGTATGCTTATGACGTCAAATGACGACATTTTACGTCACGACTCAAAATATCTTAAGAAATTATGCAGAACTGCAAAACTGTGTAAGTTTCAACTTTCTATCTTATCCTGAAGGTCTTTAATCTTAAAATGAAATTTTCGGTCCTATGTTCGAATCGTATTTCAGCAACAGAACTTCGGTCTTTCGGAATTTCGGTTAGCTGACAGGATATGAACACCATAGTTTCAAGATGTACAATCTCTGAAAATTTGAAGAAAATCCGACCATAAATGGCGGCTGTAGAGCATTAAAACCCTTTTTTCACTATTTTTAGCTCAGACGTCACATGACGTCATAGGGTGCTGAAGATGCTTTTGTTCAAAAGCGCATACTTTACTGTCATAACTCTGAAATTTTCATTATCCTGACCAACTGGCATCATGTCGAAATCATTGCCCTAAAATGAAAATTAAAAAGTATGCTTATGACGTCACGACTCAAAATAATTGTAGAAATACTGCAGAACTGCAACCTATGTAAAGTTTCAACTTTCTATTTCATTCTGAATCTCTTTAATCCTAAAATGAAATTTTCGGTCCTATGTTCGAATCTTTTTTCAGCCACAGAACTTCCGTCTTTCAGAATTTCGGTTAGCTGACAAGATACGTACACCTAACTTTCAAGATGTACCATCTGTGAAAATTTGAAGAAAATCCGACCATAAATGGCGGCTGTAGAGCGTGAACACCATTTTTCACTATTTTTAGCTGTGACGTCATGTAACGTAAAAGGGTGCTGATGATGCTTTTGTTTAAAAGAGCATACTTTACTGTCATAAATCTGAAATTTTCATTATTCTGAACAACTGGCATCAATGTCAAAGTCATTGCCCTAAAATGAAAATTAAGAAGTATGCTTATGACGTCACATGACGTCATATGACGTCACGACTCAAAACATATGTAGAAATTTAGGAGAACTGCAAACTGTGAAAGTTTCAACTTTTTATCTCATCCTGAAGCTCTTTAATCTTAAAATGAAATTTTCGGTCCTATGTTCCAATCTTATTTCAGCCACAGAACTTCGGTCTTTCGGAATTTCGGTTAGCTGACAGGATATGCACACCTAACTTTCAAGATGTACCATCTGTGAAAATTTGAAGAAAATCCGACCATAAATGGCGGCTGTAGAGCGTGAACACCATTTTTCACTATTTTTAGCTGTGACGTCATGTAACATAATAGGGTGCTGATGATGCTTTTGTTTTAAAAGAGCATACTTTACTGTCATAAATCTGAAATTTTCATTATTCTGAACATCTGGCATCAATGTCAAAATTATTGCCCAAAATGAAAATTAAGAAGTATGTTAATGACGTCACATGACGTCATATGACATCAGGACTCAAAATATATGTAGAAATTCAGCAGAACTGCAAACTGTGTAAGTTTCAACTTTCTATCTCATCCTGAAGCTCTTTAATCTTAAAATGAAATTTTCGGTCCTATGTTCGTATCTTATTTCAGTCACAGAACTTCGGTCTTTCGGAATTTCGGTTAGCTGAAAGGATATGCACACCTTAGTTCCAAGATGTACCATCTGTGAAAATTTGAAGAAAATCCGACCATAAATGACGGCTGTAGAGCGCGAACACCATTTTTCAATATCTTTAGCTGTAACGTCATTTGACGTCATAGGGTGCTGAAGATGCTTTTGTTAAAAAGAGCATACCTTACTGTCATAATTCTGAAATTTTCATTATTCTGAACAACTGGCATCATGTCGAAATCATTGCCCTAATATGAAAATTAAGATGTATGCTTATGACGTCACATGACGTCATATGACGTCACGACTCAAAATATTTGTAGAAAGTCTGCAGAACTGCAAAATGTGTAAGTTTCAACTTTCTATCTTATCCTGAAGGTCTTTAATCCTAAAATGAAATTTTCGGTCCTATGTTCGAATCGTATTTCAGCAACAGAACTTCGGTCTTCCGGAATTTCAGTTACTTGACAGGATATGAACACCATAGTTTCAAGATGTACAATCTCTGAAAATTTGAAGAAAATCCGACCATAACTGGCGGCTGTAGAGCAATAAAACCTTTTTTTCACTATTTTTAGTTCAGACGTCACATGACGTCATAGGGTGCTGAAGATGCGTTTGTTCAAAAGCGCATACTTTACTGTCATAACTCTGAAATTTTCATTATCCTGACCAACTGGCATCATGTCGAAATCATTGCCCTAAAATGAAAATTAAAAAGTATGCTTATGACGTCACATGACGTCATATGACGTCACGACTCAAAATAATTGTAGAAATACTGCAGAACTGCAACCTATGTAAGTTTCAACTTTTTATTTCATTCTGAATCTCTTTAATCCTAAAATGAAATTTTCGGTCCTATGTTCGAATCTTTTTTCAGCCACAGAACTTCCGTCTTTCAGAATTTCGGTTAGCTGACAAGATATGTACACCTAACTTTCAAGATGTACCATCTGTGATAATTTGAAGAAAATCCGACCATAAATGGCGGTTGTAGAGCGCGAACACCATTTTTCAATATTTTTAGCTGTGACGTCACATGACGTCATAGGGTGCTGAAGATGCTTTTCTTCAAAAGCGCATACTTTACTGTCATAACTGTAAAATTTTCATTATTCTGAACAACTGGCATCATGTCGAAATCATTGCCCTAAAATGAAAATTAAGAAGTATGCTTATGTGGTCACATGACGACATTTGACGTCACGACTCAAAATATATTAAGAAATTCTGAAGAACTGCAAACTGTGTAAGTTTCAACTTTCTATCTCATCCTGAAGCTATTTAATTCTAAAATGAAATTTTCTGTCCTATGTTCGAATCTTATTTCAGCCACAGAACTTCGGTCTTTCGGAATTTCGGTTAGCTGACAGGATATGCACACCTTAATTTCAAGATGTACCATCTGTGAAAATTTGAAGAAAATCCGACCATAAATGGCGGCTGTAGAACGTGAACACCCATTTTTAACTATTTTTAGCTGTGACGTCACATGACGTCATAGGTGCTGAAAATTGTTTTGCTCAAAAAGATACTTTACTGTCATAACTCTGAAATTTTCCTTATTCTGAACAACTGGCATCATGTCGAAATCATTGCCCTAAAATAAAAATTAAGAAGTATGCTTATGACGTCACATGACGTCATATGACGTCACGACTAAAAATATATGTAGAAATTTTGCAGAACTGCAAACTGTGTAAGTTTCAACTTTCTATCTTATTCTGAAGCTCTTTAATCCTAAAATGAAATTTTCGGTCCTATGTTCGAATCTTCTTAAAGCCACAGAACTTCGGTCTTTCGGAATTTCGGTAAACTTAAAGGATATACACATCTTAGTTTCAAGATATACCATCTGTGAAAATTTGAAGAAAATTCGACCATAAATTGTGGCTGTAGAGCGTGAAACCCATTTTTCAATATTTTTAGCCTGACGTCACATGACGTCATAGGGTGCTGAAGTTTGCTTTTGTTCAAAAGCGCATCCATTACTGTCAAAACTCTGAAATTTTCATTATTCTGAACAACTGGCATTATGTCGAAATCATTGCCTTTAAATGAAAATTAAGAAGTATGCTTATGACGTCACATGACGTCATATGACGTCACGACTCAAAACATGTGAAGAAATTCTGCAGAACTGCAAACTGTGTAAGATTCAACTTTCTATCTCATCCTGAATCTCTTTAATCCTAAAATGAAATTTTCGGTCCTATGTTCGAATCTTTTTTCAGCCACAGAACTTCCGTCTTTCAGAATTTGGGTTTAGCTGACAAGATATGTACACCTAACTTACAAGATGTACCATCTGTGAAAATTTGAAGAAAATCGACCATAAATGGGGCTGTAGAGCGCGAACACCATTTTTCAATATTTTTAGCTGTGACGTCACATGACGTCATAGGGTGCTGAAGATGCTTTTGTTCAAAAGCGCATACTATACTGTCAAAACTCTGAAATTTTCATTATATCTGAACAACTGGCATCATGTCGAAATCATTGCCTTTATATGAAAATTAAGAAGTATGCTTATGACGTCACATGACGTCATATGACGTCACGACTCAAAATATGTGAAGAAATTCTGCAGAACTGCAAACTGTGTAAGATTCAACTTTCTATCTCATCCTGAAGCTCTTTAATCCTAAAATGAAATTTTCTGTCCTATGTTCGAATCTTATTTCAGCCACAGAACTTCGGTCTTTCGGAATTTCGGTTAGCTGACAGGATATGTACACCTTACTTTCAAGATGTACCATCTGTGAAAATTTGAAGAAAATCCGACCATAAATGTCGGCTGTTGAGCGCGAACACCATTTTTCACTATTTTTAGCTGTGACGTCATGTGACGTCATAGGTTGCTGACAATCATTGAAATCAAAATTTCTTCACGTGACTAAAAACCCATAAAAAATTTCATCGTCCTAGGACTATTGTAACATATTAAAATAAGCGTTTAGTAAGGAATAAGAAAATAATAATAATAATTAAAAATGACGTCACGTGACGTCATATGACGTTTATTAACACTTAATTGTTAAGACACCCAGATACCTATTAACTGACAAAATTTCAACTTTCTATCTCAAATAGGACAGTTTTTATAAGCATTTAAAATTTGACGTCCTTGTTTCGAATCTTGGATCCGCCATAGATGCTTGGACTTTTCGAATTTTGAAAACCGGACACCGGTATACACAATAAGAACTTAATATACACATTCTGTGAAAATTTGATGAAAATCGACCCATTAATAATGGCTCTGGACCGTGTACAAACTTTCGTAGTCAATTTCAAATGTGACGTCATATGACGTCATAGTCTTCTGAAAATCATTGAAATCGAAATTTCAGCGTCTGATTCATTTGTCATAAAATTTTCATTGCCCTTCGAAAATTTCAACATATAGAAATATTCTTGTTAATATTAGAAATACATTATCATATAATGACGTCACGTGAAGTCATATGACATTTATATTCACAAAATATTTAAGACTCTTAGAGACCTATATACTGATCAATTATCACTTTTCTATCTCAAAAAGGACCGATTTTATAAGCATTTAAAAATTTACGACCTTGGTTCGAATCTTCGAACCGCTATAGAACCATGGACTTTTCGAATTTTGAAGAATGGACAACAAGATGCATAACTAGAACTTAATATACACATTCTGTGAAAATTTATTGAAAATCGGCCATTAATAATGGCTCTGGACCGTGTACAAACTTTCGTAGTCAATTTCTAATGTGACGTCATATGACGTCATAGGCTTCTGAAAATCTTTAAAATCGAAATTTCAGCATCTGAGGCATGCGGCATTTATTTTTCATTGTCCTTCGAAAATTTCAAGATATAGAAATAATATTTGTTAGAATTAGAAAGTCATTATCATATAATGACGTCACGTGACGTCATATGACATTTATTTTCACAAAATGTTGAAGACTCCCAGAGACCTATATACTGACCCAAATACCATCTTTCTATCTCAAATAGGACCGATTTCATAAGAATTGAAAATTTACGACCTTGGTACGAATCTTGGAATCGCTATAGAACCTTGGACTTTTCGAATTTTGAAAAACGGACACCGGGATGCACAACTAGAACTTAATATACACATTCTGCGAAAATTTGATGAAAATCGGTTCATAAACAATGGCTGTAGACCGCGTACAAACTTTTGTTGCATATTTCAAGTGTGACGTCATATGACGTCATACATATAAAACTAAATAAAATTTCCTCGTGCTAATAAGTCATAAAAATTTCATCGTCCTAGGAGTATTGCAACATAGAAAAATAAGCGTTTAGTTAGGAAGAAAAAAAGAATAACTAGATTTCATTCGTTGATACGAATGATAGGACTTTCTGCTACATTTGTCAAATACTTAAAAGCAAAACAGTAAGAGGATATGAAATTGCATCCTTTAACTTGCTTTTGTATGGCCATAACTTAAATGAACTTTGAAAAATAAACCGTTTAACTTGGAGGAAATGGCAAAAGTAACTGAAAATCATTTTTTTTATATCCATTTATTTAACTTGGACTATTTTTATAATCTATGTTACAAATCAAATTTATTTAAAACGCTTACAATTCGAATTCCATCCTGTAATAATGGCTGTAGACCGCGTGTGATGATAACGTCAAGTTTGATGTCACATGACATCATAGTCATAAGAAAATCAATGAAATGAAATATTAAGTATCTTAAATATATCAAGTAATTTTTTCATGCTCCTTGCAACTTTGCAACATATAGAAATTAACGCGTAGATATATTAACATTCTTTTTTGACCTTATGACGTCAAATAACGTTTATCCTCACAGAATGTAAATAAAGTCTTAAAGACTAATATTCAGTCCAAATAATCAACTTTCTAAATCATCTCGAAGCGATTTATATGTTTTTGAAATTTGACGTCACTGTTTCGAAAACTAGGATTCGCCATAGAACCCTTGCCTTTTCGTCTTTTCAAATTTGTAAAACAGGGACCCCGGGGTACACAACTAGAGCGTTACATATTACATTCTTTGAAATTTGCTGAAAATTGTTCCAAAAATAATGGCTGTACACCGCGTAAAACCTTTTTGTCCTGACGTCAAATTGATGTGATATAACGTAAAATTAATATGAATTACATTGCATTCTAAAGCATTTCTGAAGTATATACCATAAGATTTCATGGTCCTGGGAAGTTTACAACATATCAAATATTCGCTTATATATCAGAAATAATTTTTGACCTTATGACGTCATATGACGTCAAATGACGTTCATCTTCATAGAATGTAAAGCACTCTCGGAGACTTATTTACTTTCCAAATATTAGATTTCTAACTCATTGGAAACGATTTTATACGTATTTAAAATTTGACGTCAATGGTTCGAATCTTGGATCCGCCATAAAACCTTTGCATTTTTGAATTTGGAAGAACGGACACCCGGATGCTCAACTATTACCTAATATACACATTCTGTGAAAATTTGATGAAAATCGGTTCATAAACAATGGCTGTAGACCGCGTACAAACTTTTGTGGATATTTCAAGTGTGACGTCATATGACGTCATAGGCATATGAAATTCATAGAAATTAAAATTTCAGCGTTTGAAGCATGTGTCATTAAATTTTCATTGCCCTTCGACAATTTCAACATATAGAAATATTCTTGTAAATATTAGAAATACATTATCATATAATGACGTCACGTGACGTCATATGACATTTATTTTCACAAAATATTTCAAACTTCTAGAGACTTACATACTGACTAAATATCAACTTTCTATCTTAATAGGACAGATTTTATAAGCATTTAAAAATTTACGACCTTGGTTCGAATCTTGGATTCGCTATAGAACCATGGACTTTTCGAATTTTGAGAAACGGACACGGGATGTACAATTAGAACTTAATTACACAATCTGTGAAAATTTGATGAAAATCGGTTTACAAACAATGGTTGTAGACCCCGGGACAAAACATTTGTGGCATATTTCAAATGTGACGTCATATGACGTCTAGGCATATGAATTTAAGAAAAACAAAATTTCAGCGATTGAAGCAAGTGTCATTAAATTTTCATTGCCTTCGACAATTTCAACATATAGAAATATTTTTGTAAATTTAGAAATACATTATCATATAATGACGTCACGTGACGTCATATGACATTTATTTTCACAAAATAATTAAAACTTCTAGAGACCTACATACTGACTAAATATCACCTTTCTACCTTAAATAGGACAAATTTTTTAAGCATTTAAAAATTTACGACCTTGGTTCGAATCTTGGATTCGCTATAGAACCATGGACTTTTCGAATTTGAAAAACGGACACCGGGATGCACAACTAGAACTTAATATACACAATCTGTGAAAATTTGATGAAAATCGGTTTCACAAACAATGGCTGTAGACCGCGTACAACTTTTTTGCATATTTCAAATGTGACGTCATATGACGTCATAGGCATATGAAATTCATAGAAATCAAAATTTCAGCGTTTGAAGCATGTGTCATTAAATTTTCATTGCCCTTCGACAATTTCAACATATAGAAATATTCTTGTAAATATTAGAAATACATTATATATAAGACGTCACGTGACGTCATATGACATTTATTTTCACAAAATATTTAAAACTTCTAGAGACCTACATACTGACTAAATATCAACTTTTCTACCTTAAATAGGACAGATTTTTAAGCATTTAAAAATTTACGACCTTGGTTCGAATCTTGGATTCGCTATAGAACCATGGACTTTTCGAATTTTGAAAAAACGGACACCGGGATGCACAACTAGAACTTAATATACACAATCTGTGAAAATTTGATGAAAATCGGTTCACAAACAATGGCTGTAGACCGCGTACAAAGCTTTTGTTGCATATTTCAAATGTGACGTCATATGACGTCATAGGCATTGAAATTCATAGAAATCAAAATTTCAGCGATTGAAGCATGAGTCATTAAATTTTCATTGCCCTTCGACAATTTCAACATATAGAAATATTCTTGTAAATATTAGAAATACATTATCATATAATGACGTCACGTGACGTCATATGACATTTATTTTCAACATGTTTAAAACTTCTAGAGACCAATATACCGACTAAATATCAACTTTCTACCTTAAACAGGACAGATTTTATAAGCATTTAAAAATTTACGACCTTGGTTCGAATCTTGGATTCGCTATAGAACCATGGGAATTTTCGAATTTGGAAAAAAACGGACACCGGGATGCACAACTAGAGCCTAACATACACATTCTGTGAAAAATTTGATGAAAATCGGTCCAAAAATGGCTGTAGACCGCGTACAAACTTTTTCACCTGACGTCAAATCTGACGTTATATGACGTCATATGAATATGAAAATCATTGCATCGTAAATCATGGTTTAAAATATATGCCATAAAATTTTCATTGTTCTGAGACAATGGCACATCTCGAAATTACCACAAATATAAGAGGAAGAAAAAAAGAATAATAATAAGAAGAAGAAGAAGAACTAGATGTCATTCGTCTAAACGAATGATAGGACTTTCTGTAACCTGTTGTTAATGCAAAAAGCAGGAGAAAGAAGTTTCATGTAATGTATCATCTCTGGTAGGATTTCATGTTAATGGTGATTAATTGACATTATATTATAAATAAGCGTTTAGTTACGAAGAAAAAAAAAGAAAGTAGCACTAGTAGTAGTATGCTTATGACGTCATATGACGTCACGACTCAAAATATAATAAGACATTCTGCAGAACTGCAAACGTGTAAGTTTCAACTTTCTATTCATCCCCAAGTTCTTTTTGCCCTAAAATGAAATTTTTGGTCCTATGTTCGAATCTTACTTCAGCCCACAATACTTCGGTTTTTCGGAATTTTTAAGGGGTTTTGCTGACAAATATTTTACACCTTAGTTTCAAGATGTACCATCTGTGAAAATATGAAGAAAATCGACCATAAATGACGGCTGTAGAGCGCGAAAACCATTTTTCACTATTTTTAGCTGTGACGTCATGTGACGTCATAGGGTGCTGAAGAGTTTTTTTAAAGGCTTCTTTTCTGTAATAACTCGAAAATTTTTTTATTTGAACAACTGGATATATCGAAAACATTGCCTAAAATGAAAAATAAGAAGTAGCCCTTTAGTCCAAAGACGTTATTGACGTCACGTGAAAAATTGTGAAATACGGGAGAACTGCAAACGTGTAAGTTTTTAATTTCTATCTCATCTGAATTCTTTAAACCTAAAATGAAATTTTGGTCCTATGTTCGAAATCTTATTTCAGCCACAGAACTTTGGTCTATCGGAAATTTGGTTGCTGGAGGTTGCAACCTTTGATTCAAGATGTACCCTCTGTGAAAAATGAAGAAAAACCGACCTTAAATGACGGGTGTAAACGCGAAACCATTTTTCACTATTTTTTGCTGTGACGTCATGTGGGGTCATAGGGGCTGAAAAATGCTTTGTTCAAAAGCGCATTTTTTACTGTAATAACTCTGAAATTTTCATTTTCTGAACAAATGGGATCATTCGAAATCATTGCACTAAAAAGAAAATCCCAAGTATGCCCATGACGTCACATGGACGTTATTTTGGGGTCACGGGCTGGAAAAAAAATTTTTTGAAATTTCTGCAGAACTGCAAAAATGTTTTTAAGTTTCAACTTTCTATCTCATCCTGAAGCTCTTTAATCCCAAAATGAAATTTTTGGTTTCCCATGTTCGAATCTTATTTCAGCCACAGAACTTCGGTCTTTTGGAAATTCGGGTTTGCTGGAGGTATGCACCCCTTTGATTCAAGATGTACCCCCCCTTTTTAAAATTTGAAGAAAATCCGACCATAAATGGGCGGCTGTTTTTGCGCGAACACCATTTTTTACTATTTTTAGTGTGACGGGGGTTTTGAAGTCATAGGGGGTGAATATCATTAAAAAACAAAATTTCCCACGTGACTAATAAGCCATAAAAAAAATTTTATCGTCCCCATGTCCCTTGCAAATTAAAAAAAAAACGTTTTTTTAGGAAAAAAAAAAGAATAATTTTTAAAAATAAAATAAAGTTTCGTGAAAAAAAAAAAATAGGGGGCTTTCGCAAGCTTTATTAAAGCAAAAAAACAGGGAAAAAAATTTATTTTTAAAAAAAAAACCCCTGGGGTTTTTTTTTGTTCATGCTAAAAATTGAAATTATATTCCCAAATTAGGCAAAAAAAAAGAAATAAAATTAGTTGTGGGTAATGGTCATATACGTCATAATTAAACATAGTGAAATTTTGCCCGAAGCAAATGTTTTAAATTTCAACCCTTTTATCTCACCTGAAGCCCCTTTAAACCAAAAAGAAAAATTTTTTTTTTCAATGTTTTTTAAATTTTTTTCGCCAAAAAAACCCCTTTTTTCTTTCGGGGAATTTTTTTTAGCTGAAAGTATGCACAAAGTTTCAAGTGTTTGTCTGTAAAAATTTTGGAAAAACCCACCCAAAAAACGGCTGTAGAGCGTTTTAAAAACCTTTTTTCCCATTTTTGCCCGGGGTCCCCGACGCATTGGGTGCTGAAAATGCTTTTTTTCAAAAACGCTTTCTTTTTGTTAAAAATCTGAAAAGTTTTTTTTTTTTGAACAATGGCATCTGTCGAAAACATTTTCAAAAAAAAAATTAAAAAGTATTTTTACGTCAATTTAACCCCCAAAATTTACTCCGCTCTAATATGTTTTAAAAATTTTAAAGAAAAAACAAAAAAAAGTAAATTTCAATTTCTTTTCATCCCGAAGCCTTTAATCCCAAAAGGGGAAAATTTTTTGGTTTTATGTTCGAAATCTTATTTCCCGCCCCAAATTCGGGATTTCGGAAAATTTTGGTTAGCTGACAGGGTATGCAATTGTTTTTAAGAAGTACAAACTGTGAAAATTTGGAAAAAAAATCCCCCCCCATAAAAGGGGGTTGTGAGCGTGAACCCATTTTTCCCCTATTTTTTTGCTCGGGCGTCAAATGACGTCATGGGGGTGATATTTTTTTTGTTCAAAAACGAAAATTTACTTTTTAAACTTTTGAAAAAAATTTATCATTCTGAAAAAAATGGGATCATGTCGAAATCTTGCCCCAAAATGAAAATTTGAAGTATGTTATGACGGGGGATTTGACTATTTTGAGCACGACCAAAATATTTGTAGAAATTTTTGTCCCCCTACAAACTGTGTAAGTTTCAAAAAATTTTTTCTCATTTTGAAGCTCTTTAATCCCAAAAAAAAAAATTTTTGGGGGGGATGTTCAAATTTAATTTAGCCCCAGAACTTCGGTCTTTTGGAATTTCGGTTGCTAAGGGGGAAAAACCCCCCTTTTTTCAAGATGCACCCCTTGAAAATTTGAAAAAAAAACCCACCCTAAATGACGGTGTAGAAACGCAAAAAACCAAATTTTTTTTTATTTTTACTTTTCGTATGTGATCATAGGGTGCTGAAAATTTTTTTTCAAAACGCATCGTTAGTTTCATAAATCGAAAAATTTTATTTTTGGGAAAAACTGGCTCATGTCGAAAAAATTGCCCCAAAATGAAATTAAAAAATTTGTTTTGCGTCACATGGTCATATACGTCAAGACTCAAAAAATTTGAAATTTTGCGAATGCAAATGTGGGAAATTTCAACTTTCATTTAAAAGAAAAAACTTTAAAAATAAAAAAAATTTTTTTTTCCCCTTTTTCCCAAACTCATTTCAGCCACAGAATTCGGTTTTTGGGGAAATTTTTTTTAGCGAAGGATATGCACACCTTTGATTCAAAATGTACCATTTTGAAAAATTTTAAGAAAAACCCACCATTTAAAAGCGGCTGTTTTTGCGCGAAAACCCCCCTTTTTACTATTTTTGGGGACGTCATGTGACCCTAAGGGTACTGAAAAACATTAAAAACAAAAATTTTCCCCACGGACTAAAAAACCCTTTAAAAATTTTATTCCCCCGGGCCATTGCAAAATTTAAAAAAAAGCGTTTTGTTTTGGAAAAGAAAAAAATTAAAAAATAACTAGATGTCATTCGTCCCCAAAAGAATGATAGGACTTTCTGAAATTTTTTAAAAAAAAAAAGCAGGGAAGAATTTCAGTTTGACTCACCCGTATATTTTATGTTTATGTGAACAAATTGGGCATTTCCCCGAAAAATAAAAGGGTTTTTTTTAAAGAAGAAAAAAAAATAAGTAGCGGTAGTATGCTTTGAATCATAGGGGTCACGACTTTAAAAAAAATTTTTAGAAATTATGCAAAAACTGCAAAATGGTTTAATTTCAAAATTTTTATCTCATCCCGAAGTTTTTAACCCCAAAAAGAAAACTTTGGTTTCCCATTTCGTTCTTATTTAGCCCCAATTTTTTTGGGTTTTTTTTGGAAATTTAAAATTTGTGAAAAATATTACACCTTTTTTTCAAGATGTACCACTGTAAAAATTTTAAGAAAATTGATCATAAAGGAGCGTAGAGCGGAAAAAACCATTTTTTTCACTATTTGTACCTTGACGTCCGTGACGTCATAGGGTGCTGAAATTCTGTTGTCAAAGCGCATACTTTACTGCATAAACTCTGAAATTTTCATTATTCTAAAACAACTGGCATCATGTCAAAATCATTGCCTTTAAATGAAAATTAAGTGTATGCTTTGACGTCACATAACGTCATATGACGTCACGACTCAAAATATGTTAAAAAAATTTCTGCAGAACTGCATACGTGAAAGTTTCAACTTTCTATCTCATCCTGAAGCTCTTTAATCCAAAAATGAAATTTTCGGTCCTATGTTCGAATCTTATTTCAGCCACAGAATTTTCGGTCTTTCGGAATTTCGGTTAGCTGACAGGATATGTACACCTTAGTTTCAAAATGTCCCATCTGTGAAAATTTGAAGAAAATCGACCATAATGTCGGCTGTGAGCGCGAAAACCATTTTTTTCACTATTTTTAGCTGTGACGTCATGTGACGTCATAGGGTGCTGTCAATCATTGAAATCAAAATTTCCTCACGTGACTAAAAACCCATAAAAATTTTCATCGTTTAGGCTATTGCAACATATTAAAATAAGCGTTTAGTTAGGAAGAAGAAAAAAATAATAATAATAAAAATGACGTCACGTGACGTCATATGACGTTTATTTTCGCATAAATTGTTAAGACACCCAGAGACCCACTAACTGACAAAATTTCAACTTTCTATCTCAAATAGGACAGTTTTTATAGCATTTAAAAATTGACGTCCTTGTTTCGAATCTTGGATCCGCCATAGATGCTTGGACTTTTTGAATTTTGAAAAACCGGACCACCGGTATACACAATAAGAACGTTAATATACACATTCTGTGAAAATTTGATGAAAATCGGCCCATAAAAAATGGCTCTGGACCGTGTACAAACTTTCGTTAAATCCTTTCAAATGTGACGTCATATGACGTCATAGGCTTCTGAAAATCATTGAAATCGAAATTTCAGCGTCTGAATCATTTGTCATTAAAAATTTTTATTGCCCTTCGACAAATTTTAACAAAATAGAAATACTCTGTTAATATTAGAAATACATTATCATATAATGACGTCACGTGACGTCATATGACATTTATACTTCACAAAATGTTTAAGACTCTTAGAGACCTATATACTGATCAATTATCACTTTTTTTATCTCAAATAGACCGATTTTATAAGTATTTAAAAATTTACGAACTTGGTTCGAATTCTTGGATTCGCTATAGAACCATGGACTTTTCGAATTTTGAAAAACGGATAAAGAGATGCACAACAGAACTTAATATACACATTCTGTGAAATTTGAAAGAAAATCGGCCCATTAATAATGGCTCTGGACCGTGTACAACTTTCGTAGTCAATTTCAAATGTGACGTCATATGACGTCATAGGCTTCTGAAAGTCTTTGAAATCGAAATTTCAGCATCTGAAGCATGCGGCTTAATTTTTCATTGCCCTCGAAAATTTCAAGATATAGAAATAATCTTGTTAGAATTAGAAATTCATTATCATATAATGGCGTCACGTGACGTCATATGAATTTATTTTACAAAATGTTTAAAACCCCAAGACCCATTACTGACCCCTATCACTTTTATCTCAAATAGGACCGATTTATAAGAATTTTAAAAAATTTTCGACTTTGGTTCGAACGGGAATCGCTATAGAACCTTGGACTTTTTGAATTTTTAAAAATGGGCCCCGGGGGGCAAACTAGAATTAATATAAACAATCTGTGAAAATTTGATAAAAAATCGGTTCAAAAAAAATGGCTTTTGGCCGGTACAAACTTTTTTTTGCAATTTAAAATTGTGACTTTAAAAGACGTTTAGGAAATATAAAAATCTTTAAAATAAAAAATTTTCCAAAAGTAACTATTTTGTCAAAAAAATTTTTTTCGTTTTGGAGTATTTGCAACATAGAAAAAATAAGCGTTTAGTTAGGAAGAAAAAAAGAAATAATAATAAAAATAAGAAAAAGAAAAAAACAGTAAAAACCCAAAATGGGGGATTTTGCTTTAGGCAGAATTTTCCAAAAATTTTAAAACAGTAAAAACCCAATAGGACTTTCGGGTTTAGGCAGAAAGTCCTAATTTAAAATTTAATAATGGGCTTTTTTTGTTTTGAACAAAAGAAAGGGCTTTCTGCACTGAAAACCCAATGAAAAAACCTGGTTTTTTTCAAATTTTGGCCCAAACCAAAATTTTTCCTGCCAATGAAGCCCGCAATAAATAACTTCTGGGGAAAATTCCCATGCCAATCCGTCCATAAATGAGGGCTGGGGAGGCAAAATGAACTTTGGTTGTTTTTTAAGTTTTGATGTCATGTGAGTCATATAAAAAATTTTAAATCATTAAATTTTTAATTTTTCCCAGGGAAAAAAAACCCTACATTAGGACTTTTTAATTTTTTTGTCTTTAAACCCTTTGAACAGGGAGAAAATTTGACATTGGAATGGGAAAATTTCTTACAATTTGATGATTTTTAGGGGAGGGTTTTTTTTAAAAAAACGAAAAGGGAAAACCACAGGGGACTTTATAAGCTCGCTAAATTTAAATTTTCAAACTCATTAGAAACGATTTTATACTTATTTAAAATTTGACGCCCTTGGTTCGAACTTGGATTCGTCAAAAAAACCTTGGGTTTTTTGGGAATTTGGGCAAACCTAAATAATCCTGCACAAGGGGGTCGAAATTATTTTAACTTCTGTGAAGATTCCATCCCAAATCTATAAATAAAGGGACGGCTGTACAGGCGGACAAAAATTTTGGGAAGGTTATTTAAAGTTCGGGGACGTCATGTGGAGGGTCATATAAAAATTTTTAAAAACATTGAATCTTATTTTTTCCTAAGTAGAAACAAAGGACATTTAATTTTTGCTTTTGTCTATGAAGCTTTGAAAATTAGGAAAAATTTGACATCAAAAAAATGGGGAAAATTTTATACAATTTGAGGAGTCATATGACGTATAGGGACGTTCTTTTTTAAAAAATTTTGAAAAGGAAAAACACAGGGGATTAATCCCCGCCAAATATCAACTTTCTATCTAATTAGAAACTTTTTTTAAATATGGTTTTAAAATTTTGCGCCCTTTGGGTTTTGAATCTTGGATTCCCCTTAGAATTTTAGTTCTTTCAAATCTTGGAAAAACCTATAAAATTTCTTGAAAAATTTAAGGCCCTTTTAAATTTTAAAAATTCTGTAAAAAAATTTCCGGGCCAAAATTCCCGCCCTTTAAATGAGGGCTTTACAGCGCGTCCCAAAATTTGGTAGCTTTTTTTTAGTTCTAAAGTCAGGGTGGGGGTCTTTATGAAAATTTTAAACTTTAAACTAAATTTTCTTGTTTTCCTACATAGGACTTTAAAATTTTTCATTGTCTATGACCCTTTTGGCAAATGGTAAATTGACATAAAAAAATCGGAAATTTTTACAACTTGATGGACGTCATATGATTTTCAAATGACTTTCCTTTTGACGTTCATTTTCCAAAATGAAAAGGGAACACAAAGACATTAATTCCCCCAAATTCAATTTCTATTCATCTGGGAATCGATTTTTTTTGGGTTTAAAATTTTGACGTCTTGGGTTTTCCGGTTAATCTTGGATTCGCTTTAGAACCTTATTTCTTTCAAATCGGGGCCCAAACCCTATTAAAACCCTGCACAATGGGTTTCTAAATAAATAACTTCTGTGAAAATTCCTTTGAAAATTTCCCCGGGTCCAAAAATGACGGCTGAAAAAAAGGCGGGGGTACAAATTTTGGGTTTAGCTATTTTTAGTTCTGACGTCATGGGAGTTTTTGGGAAGTAAAATAATATCTTCCAAAATGCCATTGTTTCGGGGGGTTTTTGATGGTTTTTCTTTGTCCTAGACCTTCAGCAACTTAATGAAAAAAACAATTAAAAAAGGGTTTGGGAAAAAAAGAATAAAAAATGATTTATTGTTTGTTTTTTTTGATAGGATTTTTCTGCAAACATTGAAAAAATATAAAGATTAATTCCGTTAGAAAGATTTATTTAAAATTTCCCCTACCTTTTACTTTTTTTTTTTTTCGTATGGATTCTTTGGCATGAATTTTTGAAAAAGCCATTTTCCCAAAAATTAAAAAAGTAACGGGTTTTTGAATTTTGTGGGAATTTAGTATTGGGTTTTATTTGAAAAATTTTTTTTTGGGGAATGTATGGAGTACTATTATTTTCGGGAATTTTTTTTTTAAAATTTACTGAACTTCAAATCCCTGTGATATTTATTTAAATTTTAAAAACCCCAAACTACAGACAATTTGAATTTATTCTAAGTTTTAAAAAATTTTATTTTAACAAAAAAAAATTACAAAAAAACCGTGATTTCCCTACTGGGGGTTTTTTTTTTTTTTTAAACGCCAAATTTGTAAAGCCCTTTAATAATTTAAATTTAAGGGTTTGGGCAGATTGCGGGAAAAAAATTTCGCAATATGCTGACCAATTTCGCAGCGAAAAAAACAAATCATCCAAAAATTGTACTGCGTTGCTGGCCCGGGTTTGTTGTTCCCTTTTCTGGGGATTCGCATATTTTTTAAAAAAAAAATTTAAACTTCAAGGGGGGTTTTTTTCAAAAAATTTTTTGTATTTTTTCGATAGAGAAATATATATTTGGGGTGTTTCCCGTATTTTAATTTCATAGATTTATTTGAATGATTTGAAAAACGGAGTTGAAGGGGGCGCCCCTGAAAAGATGTCCCCCTTATTGTTTAGTGTATGTACGTGGGGTGTGTGTGTGTGGTGTGTGTGTATGGGAGCAAGTCCTGGGGCCCTGGGGTACACTTTTGGTTTTTTTACTGCGTCCTTGATGGGGGCCCTTTTCCCGTTTTAAAATGTGTCAAAAGTTGTTTCAAGATCCTGTGATTTGGTGGCGGGAAAATTAAAACTTTTTTTAAAAATTGAAAAAAAAGACTTTTAATTTAATCCGAAAAACAATCAGATATTTTTTAAGGAGGCGTCCCGATAACCCTTTTCCAGCAAAATTTCCTTTCCCGTTTATCCTTTTCTCAATCCGATTCTGATCCGATACAGCAAAATTTGTCACGACTTTAGTCACGATTTTTAATCCGACTGGACAAAATCGGCTGGTTTCCCAAATTTTACGGGCCCCCAAAATATCGGGGAGTGTTGGCCGCCCTTCCCCGGGCTTTCCCCGATCCGTGGGGAATCTGTTACGAACAATACGACGGGCGTTCAGAAAATGATGGGGACATTGGGGAAATAGTAATCCGGATTTTTTCGCTTTTCGTGTCGTAGGGTTTGTCTGTCTCAAACGGGACCCATAATCGACACGTGTGAACGCCCCCATTACGACAATTAGCTTGCAGCGTCTTGAACGGTTTGACATGGGGTTGATCTTTTTGTTTAAAAGTTTACACTTATCCGCCCGGGGTATTCAAGCTGGCAATTAAATTAAATTGAAATAAAAACATTTATTTTAAATTTGGTTATCTTTTTTTATCAAAAATTTTGGGAATATAGCTTGAAACAAAATTTAAACGATAGATGAACAATAAATTGGGGAAATTTGGCAATGTTTCAAAAAACCGGGTTCTAAATAAATGGGGTTAAAAACCCCTAAAAAGGGGTTTAGGGGGAACCCCCAACAATGCTGAAAAACTGTTATTCAAAAGTAAGTAAATAAAATGTTTTGCCCAAAAATTAAATCATTGTAAAAAACCTTGTTTAATTTGGGTTTGGGTTTTTTTGGTTCGGTTTAACGTCCCCCCCGCAGTATTTCGTCTTTTGGGGGACGGGTTATTAATGAAGTTTATAGTGTGCCACACGCTTTTATACTTTTGGTAGACTTTGTGGCATGAAAATCCCCCCCCAGTAAACATTTTGTCCCGGGGCCCAAACCATTTCCTGCAAATACCCTTTTTAGGGCTAAGTGTCAAAGGGGAGCTAAAAAAGTACCTTTTTTTTTACGACTTTGGTATCAAAACCCACGACCTCCCGCTTCGGGGGCGGACCCCTTTTTAAAACACTCGGCCAGGGAAAGGGACACCTTTTTTGGCCTGGGGTCTTTTTCAATTTGGGTTTAATTTTAAAAAGTTTTTTTTTTTTTCCTTCCATTTTATCGGGGATTTAATTTTCTTTTCTTTTAAAATTTTAAAATTTTTTTCCAAAAAAATGTTCAATTTAAGGTTTAAAAAGGAAAGTGGGGATTTTTTTATTAAAATTCTTACAAATGGCTTTATATTCGTATTTTTTATGTAACTTCCTTTTTTTCTTAAATAAATTTAAAAACTTTTAGGTGCCCAAAAATAATCGTTTTAAAATTTTTTTAATTTTACTTGCTTAATTTTAAAAATTTATTTCAAATGTTTTTTAAGATAAAAGCTTTAAAATTCTGACATGCGGAAAATCCCCTAAAAATTCTATATGTTTTAATTTTTTTTTTTGAGGGTTATTTCCTTTTTTTGTTTTAATTTTTCAAAAAATTAAAAAAAGGTACCAAAATAATCGTTTTTAAAATTCTCTACATTCTTCGTGAATGTGTTAAATTTTTCATAGGGGTTTTTAAAGTTATAACCCTTAAAAACTCTTACATAACGCCCAAAATCGTGAAATTCTAAAATTTTTAAAAATTCTTATTTTTAAATTGTAACGTCCCTTTATTTTGGTCAATTTAAAAAATTATGGAAAACCCAAATAATCGTTTAAAATTTCTACTTTTCACACGTTTTTTCTTTTAGGAATTTTTTTTTTAATTTTTGAAAATCCCAAGCTTTTAAAACCCTTTTTAAAAAATGAAAAAATAAAACCAAAACAAAATTTGGGAAACAAATTTTTCGTTTTTTCCCTTTACTCCAGGGAATTTAGGTCAATCTTTTTTTTTTAAAGAACCCTCAAAAAAACCGGCCAAAAATTTGTTCCCCAATTAAAAATTAAATCATCATATTTTTCAAAATCAAAAGTTTTTTCGAGATTTTAAACTGTTAAACCCCACGGGAGGGTTCCCGAATTTTTTTTTTTCCCGGCCTTTTTCCTCAACCGATTCAACCCCGATCTTCAAAAACAAAAATTTAATCTGAAAGGTCTTTCTAAGCACTCCCAAAATTATAGCTTTGTGTCTCGATAGATTTTTTTCCGTTTTTGAGATTTTTAAAAGGCCAAAAGAAAAAAAGGAAAATTTAAATATTTGCCCTTTGGCCCTTTGGGATTTTCGGAAAACGGAATTTGGAAAAGGCTCTATGTTTTTTAAACTGAATCTTCAAAACAAAAATTTTCAATTTAATTTCATGCAAAAAATAAAAAGGTACGGGGTTTTAAAAACCGTTAAGTTTTAATCGAAAATTTTTTAAGAGCATTAAATGACGTCTGTGCGTCTTTATCCGTTCATTTTTTCCAGAATTTTTTAAAGATCTGGAAACAAAATTTTTTCGGCCTAAATCCGCTTTTCTAGTTTTTTGGAAAAGGTTTTTATACCCTTTTGAAATTTGACGCCCATAGGTTGGGAATTTTGGTTTCGCCATAAAACTTTTTCCCTTTTTCGTTTTTGGGGAAAAAGGGGACCCCGGGGTGACACATTAGAGCCCAAAAATTTTTCCACTTTTTTGTGAAATTTTGATGAAAAAATCGACCCCAAAAATTTAAGGCGGGTTAGACGGTAAAAAACTTTTTCACCTGAAAAAAATTAAAGGGGTTATAGGGAGGTCATATGAATATCCCAATTCATTGCATCCGAAAGCTAATGGTTTGAAATATATGCCATAAAATTTTCATTTTTACTGAGTCAAGGGAAACACCTTCGAAATTAACACAAATTAAGAGGAAAGGAAAAAAAGAATAAAAAGAAGAAAGAAGAAACCCAGAAGAAAAAAAAAAAAACATTTAAAAACCCCTTTATGATTTCTGATTTTGGCAGAAAGCCCTAATAATAAAAAAAAGACAGAAGAAAAAACCCCAAATTGGTTTTCTGCGAAAGGGCCAGAAAGCCCTCAAAAAGGAAGGAAAAGGAAAAGAAGAAGAAGAATAAACATTTAAAAACCTTTAGGAATTTCTGCTTTAGGCGGAAAGCCCAAAAAAGAAAAAGAAAAAGAATAAACAGAAAAAACCCAAATAGGACTTTCGCTTTTGGCAGAAAGTCCTAAAAAGGAAAAAAAAACATAAAAAACCCCCAAAAGGTCTTTTGCTTGGGGCAGAAACCCTAATAATAAAAGAAAAAAATAACAAACCCAAAATGGGGTTTTTTTTCCCTGAGGCAAAAACCCCCATACCTAGTTTTCATTCGTTGTACGAATGATAGTACTTTTTTGCTAAAATTTGTCCAAAACCATTTAAAAACCCAAAAAAAAAGTAAAAGGTTTGAAATTCAAGCCTTTTAAATTGCTTTTTTTTTGGGATAACTTTAAATAAACCCTTTTGAAAAAAAAAACTTTTTAACTTTGGGGAAATTTTCGCAAAAGTAACTGAAAATCTTTTTTTTAAAACGATTTTTTTAATTCGAATTATTTTCTTAATCTATTTTAAACAAATCAAAATTTTTTTTAAATTGCTTCAATTGGGAAATTTTTCCATCCTGTAAAAAATGGCTGTAAAAGGTACCAAGTTTTTGTGTAGACAACGTAAAGTTTTTTTTTTCTTAATGGGACTTCTTAACCCATTTGAAAATAAATAAAATGAAATTTTAAGTTTTTTTAAATATATCAAGAAATTTTTTTTTCTTGTCCTTTAAAAACTTTGCAACTTAAAAATTTTTTAACTTTGGAATATAAAAAACATTCTTTTTAAAAACCTTTTGAAATAAAAATTTTGGACTTTTTATCCTACAGTTTAATAAAATAAGTTTTAAAAGGGCCCAAAAATTTCAGCCCAAAAATTCAATTTTCAAAAACATTGGGGGAAAAGGTTTTTTATGTTTTTTAAAATTTTGGGGAGTCAATGGTTCAAAATTTGGGATTCGATAAAAACCTTTGCTTTCCGAATTGTTAAAACGGGACCCGGGACACAAAATGGGAGCGTTACATTTTCATTCGGGTAAAAATTTTTGAGGAAAATCGGTCCAAAATTTTAATTTGGTTTTTAAACCCCGGGAAAAATTTTTTGTCCGACCCTCAAAACTGCGGGTTATATAAATTAATCTTTAATATGAATTTTCATTGATTCTAAAGCCCCCGGGTTGTTTGGGATATTTCATTTAGATTTCCCTGGGGCCTGGGGAAAGGGAAACAAAAAATTTTTTTAAAATTTTTGCGTATATTTCAAAAATTTTTTTGGCCTTTATGGGCGTCATATGACGTTAAATGACGTTCATTTTCATAGAATTGGGAAAACCCGGGCTTTGAGAATTATTACTGTTCAAAATTTAGATTTCTAATTCATTGGGAAAAACGATTTTTTTTCGTATTTTAAATTTGGTCGGCAAAGATTCGGAAATTTTGATTCGCTATAAAACCCCTTTTCCATTTTCGAATTTGGGAAAAAAAAAGGACCCCCGGAAGGCACAACTTGACCCCTAAATTAAAAAATTTTCGGAAATTTTTTATGCAAACGGCCCCGAAAATAATGGCTGTAGCCCCCGGGACAAATATTTTTAGCCCACGTCAAGGGGTTTGACGTCCCAAAAACGCAAAATCAAAAGAAAAAATTTTGAAATTTTTTTGTGTTTGAAGCATTTTTTGTATTTAAAAGTTCAAGGTGTCGTAATGTTAAAACATAAAAAAATTAAAACGTAAATATTAGAAATTACTTTCACCTCTTGAGGAATTTTGGGCCCTATGACGTTAAAATTCAGAGAAAGTAAAGAAAAAACCCCGGGGATTTTTTTTCTATCCCAATTTTAATTTTTTCTAGTCATTTCGAAGCGATTTTTAAAGCATTTGAAATTTGCGTCAAAAGGTTCGTTATTAGTTTTGCCATTTGAACCCATTTCATTTTTTTAAAATTTTTAAAAAAACGGGGGCCCGGGGGGCAAATCGAGCCCCAAAAACATTTTTCTGTGAAGTTTTATGAAAAACGGGGCCCGAAATAATGGTGTCGAAGGGGTACAATTTTTTTAGGAAAGAGTCAAGTTTGAGTCAAAAACACGTATGTCCCAAAAAAAAATTATTGAAAGCAAATTGTTCTATCTTTAAGCATGGGGGATTTTTAAAAAATTTTAAGGGCCGAAAGGTTTTACAAACCAAAATACGGGCATATGACGGTTATCTTTAGAGGGAAATTTAAAAAAACACTTGAGAATTTTTATTTTGTCCAAATTTAAACTTTTAGTCATTTTTTAAGCGATTTTTTTACGCATTTTTAATTTTGAGTCCAAAGGTTGGAAACTTGGATTGCCATTGAAATTTTGCATTTTTTGAAAATTTGAAAAAAGGGACACTGGGGAAAGGACAACTTAAGGAAAGGCCTTTTTTTTACATATCACGTGAAATTTGGTGAAAAATGGTCCCGAAATTTAAAGGTGTAGACCGGGAAACCTTTTTTAGACAACGTTTTAATTTTTGCCGGGGCCCCCTGAGTCCCTAGAAATAAAAAAATAATAGAAATCAAAATTTCAGGGATTTTGAAAAAATTTTTGACATTTAATTTTTAAACGCCCTTTTGGGGCCCATGAACATTTTAGAAATTAAAGGTAGAAAAGAAGAAAAAAAGGAATAATAATAATATATAGATTTCATTCGTTGTTTTAATGATAGGACTTTTGCTAAAAATTTAAAAAAATAAAGATTAATACCCTTAAAAAATTAAAATATATTAAATTTCCCCACCTTTTTTTTTTTTTTTCGTTTGGGCCCTTTTCCTGCTATGAAAATTTTTTTGAAATATGTAAATTTTGGGAAAAATAAATAAAATCATGGTGGCTTTTTTTGCTAGTCACTTTTTTCCAACCCTTTGCTATGTCCCAAATTTTTCTGGAAAAAAATTGTTTAAAAAAAGTTTAGGGATTTTGGCAAGTAGAAAACTTTTTGTTTCCTTTGGTATCTTAACAGAACAAAACTGCCCCTTTGTGCCCCCTACTGCCAGCCTTTTATTCACTTTAAAATTAATGGATAAATCGCCCTTTTTTCAAATTTTTCAAATTAAATTATATGGATTAAAAAAGAATTTTTTTTTTAATTTTTGGAAAAAAGGAAAGATATCCAAGTTAAAATAAGTGAATTTTGGGATTGGCCAGTTTGGGGGGCCAAATAACAGACAGTTTTGTCCCTTTTTAAAAATCCTATTAGTAATTTTAAAATTTCAGGGGTACAATGAATTTTTGTGACAATTTTTTTTAGAAAAAAATTTTAGGGATAGTTTTTAAATGGAAAAAATCGTGGACAAAAATATGCCACCCTTAAAAAATTTTTTTTTTTGATATTTCCTTTTTTTGTAAAATTTTACTCATTTTAGTATTTTATGTTCCCAAAAAAATTTCCTGAAAAACCCCGGGCAAAATTTAAATGTTTTGCATGTTTTTTGGAAATTTGTTTTTTTTTGGGATTAAAAAAATAAGGGAATTAAAACTTTAAAAACCCTTAATTCTGTTTAAAATTTTTTTTTTTTGTGGGAAATTCGCGGGGTTTTAAAAAAGGGGAAATTTTACCCCTGGGAAAAAGAAACGTCAAGGTTTTAGCCTTTTAAAAGAGGGGTTAAAAAACCCTTTTTCGCTTTTAATACGATCGGAAGATGTATTACAAAGTACCCCCATTTTGCGCTTTTACCTAACGGAAAAAATTTTGGGTTTTGCGCGTCTTGTTCGGTTTACAACTTTTTGTTTATTTTGTTTCAAAAAGGTTTTAAAACTTTTACCGTCATGGGTTTCCTTTAAAATGGCAAATTTAAAATTAAAATTTTACAATTAAAAAAAATTTTTTTCAAAAAAGGGTTTTTACTTATCGAAATTTGGGAATATAGTTGTCAATTTTATCCCATTGATGCAACAATAAAGTCGGGAAATTTTGGCCCAAAGTTTTTCAACAACGGTTTTAAAAAAAATGTGTCCAAAAAGCTCAAAAGGGTTATGGGGAACGCAATGCTTGGCCCCAAATGGGTAGGTATTTTAAATAAAGTAAATAAAAACTTTTGACAAAAAATTAAAATTTCCCTTGTTTTCCCCCAAAATTTTTTTTTTGGTTGGGGTTTTTTTGTTTGGGGGGTTTAAACGGCCCAAACGAAGTTTTTTCCCGTTTTTTGGAGAAATAACAATTTAATTTCAGTTTTATTTTTGCCCCCACTGCAGTTTCACGCCGTTTTTAAAATTGTGGCAAAGGGTTTCCAAACCCCAGTCAATTATTCCCGGGTACCGAGCCCCAAACCCGTTTCCCGCAAATCCCCTTTTTGGGTGGGCGTCAAGCAAGGGAAATAAAAAGTACCATTTTTTCGACTTTGGTATGAACCCCCCGCCTCCCGGGTCCGAGGCGGACACTTTTAACCCCTAGGGGCACGGGAACGATACTTGTTTAGCTTTGTAATTTCAATAGATATTTTTCAATTTAAATGACTAGTTAAAAATTTGCAAAAAAAACTTTCTTTTTTCCGAAAAAAGTTTTTAGGTTTAAAGGGGAAAGCGAAAGTAGAATATTTTATGAAAATTCTTACAATTGGCTTTTTTAAATTCGTATTTTTTATGTAACTTCCTTGTGTTTTGATCAATTTCAAAACTCTAGGTGCCAAAATAATCGTCTTAAAATTGTCTCTACATCTCACTTGCTTAATGTAAGGACTTATTTCTAATGATTCTTAAGATATAAGCGTAAAACTTGACATGACGGCAATAATCGCTGAAATTCTACATGTTTAAATTCTTATTTTTGATGTAACTTCCTTATACTTTGATCATTTTCAAAAATTTTGGTACCAAATTTTTTTTAATCGTCTTAAAATTCTCTACATCCACTTGCTTAATGTAAGGACTTATTTTCATATGAGTTTTAAGACATAAGCCGTGAAACTCTTACATAACGGCAAAATCGCTGAAATTCTTCATGTTTAATATTCTTATTTTTGATGTAACTTCCTTATACTTTGATCAATTTCAAAACTTTAGTAACCAAAATAATTGTCTTAAAATTCTCTACATTTCTCCATGCTCTATCTATAGGAATATTTTTAATATTTTTTGAGATACAAGCTTCTTAAACCTTTTGAAAATGAAAAAAATCACCAATAGCTATATGCACGAATTTGTTTTTCCCCATTACTCTATGAATCTTAGGTCAATTATTAAACTTTAGCATCAAAAGAACAGCCAAACATTGCTCTACAAATAATATTCATCATCATATTTCAAAAATCAAAGGTTTTCGAGATATAAACTGTTAACACACTGAGGGTTACCAAATATTCGTTTTTTCCGCCATAACTCAACCGATTTAACCCCGATCATCAAAAACTAAATATCATCTGAAAGGTCTTTCAAAACACTACAAATAATATCCATAGTGTCTCGATTGAATATTAACGTTTTTGAGATATTTAAGGCCGAAGAAAAACCCGATAATTTATATATGACCTTGACCTTTGGGATTTTCCGGAAACGGAAGTGACATGGCTCCATAGAATCTAATACTGCATCTTCAGACAGAATTTCAAGCAAATCATACAAAAAAATAAAGCCTTCAGGGCTTAAAAATCGTTAAGTTTTTAATACAAATATTTTATTAGCATTATGAGTCACATGACGTCATATGGTGTTCATCTTTCCAGAATGTAAGAAGACCTAGAGACTAATATTCAGTCCAAATATCAGCTTTCAAGTTCTTTGGAAGCGATTTTATACGCATTTGAAATTTGACTTCATTCGTTTGAATCTTGGATTCGCCATAAACATTTGCCTTTTCGAATTTGGAAAAACGGACACCGGGATGCACAACTAGATCACTTGTTTTACATAGAGTTTATAGGAAAATCTTTAAAAAATCTTCTACTATGATCCATAAGGCCTAAGCTTAGATTTTTGGTATGTAGTATCATCTAATGGTTCATTATCAAGATTTTCAAAATGGTGGCCCTTTGGAGATAAATGACCCGCACTAAGTCTTCTCCCCTGAAACCATAAGGCCAGTGCTTATATATTTGGTGTGTAGTATTGTCAGGGCTAAATGTTTAAGATTGAGTTATATCAGAATTCTTGTCTGTTTAAAAACCGTGTAATCAGTTGTAGCAATGGTACTCAGGTGAGCGTTTCAGGGCCATCATGGTCCTCTTGTTTATTAATTTCATTTAACTTGGCCTATTTCTATAACTATGTAACAAACATAATTTATTGAAAATGCTTACAATTCGATTGTCACATAATTCGGTCTAGCTTTAGATATTTTCAATTTTATAAGCAATGATTGAACTTAACATTTTTCCAAAAAATGGAAGTGACATAGTTCCATAGGATCGAATGCTGCACCTTCAGTAAGAATTCATGCAAATCAAACAAAAAATATAAGGCATACAGGTCTTAAAAACCGTTTAAATTTAAAAAAAAAAATGCCCTTATAAGGTTACATGACGTCATATGACGTTCATCTTCTCAGAATGTAAAGAAGACTTGAAGACTTATACTGAAATTGACGTCAATGCTTCTAATCTTGGATTAGCCATAAACATTTGCCTTTTCGAATTAGGAAAACGGACACAACTAGAACGTAACATACACATTCTGTGAAATTTTGATGAAAATCCGTCCAGAAATAATGGCTGTAAACGCGAACAAACTTGTGTAGAAAACGTCAATTTTGATGTATATGACGTCATAGACATAAGAAATCAATGAAATGAAATATTCATTGTCTTAAATAAATGCAGTAAATTTGTCATGCTCTGGGACCTTTGCAATATATAAAATGAACGCGTAGTATCAGAAATTCTTTTTGACCGTATGCCGTCATATGACGTCAAATGGACATTTGTCCTCAGAATGGAAAGAAGTCTTAGAGACTAATATTCAGTCCAAATATCAGCATTCTAATTCATCTTGAAGCGATTTTTATACGTATCTGAAATTTGACGTTAATCCTCACAGAATGTATAGGACATTAAAGACTTATAATCTGTCCAACTATAAGCTTTCTATGTCATCTGGAAGCGATTTAATAGGTATTTGAAAATTTTACGTCATTGGTTCGAATCTTGAATTCGCCATAAAACTTTTGCTTTTTCGAAATTGGAAAAAACGGACACCGGGATGCAACAATAGAGCGTAACATACACAATATGTGGAATTTGATGAAAATCGGTCCAGAAATAATGGTTGTAGACCGCGTACAAACATTTTATGACGACGTCAAGTTTGACGTCAAAACACGTCATAGGCAAATGAAAATCATTGAAATGCAAAATGTTCTATCTGAAGCATTAGGCCTATAAATTTTCAAGGTGCTCGGACCATTCCAACATATAGAAGTTAATAGGTAAAAAATTAGAAATTACTTTTCACCTCATGACGTCATATGACGTCATATGAGTTCATCTTCTGAGAATATAAAGAAATCCTAGAGACTTATATTCTGTCCAAATATCAGCTTTATAGTCATCTGGAAGCGATTTTATATGCATTTGAAAGTTGACGTCAATGGTTCGAATCTTGGATTCGCCATAGAACCATTGCCTTTTCGAATTTTGAAAAACGGACAACGGGATGCACAACTTGAGCCTAACATACCATTTTGTGAAATTTTGAATCAGTAAAGAAATAATGGCTGTAGACCGCGTACAAACTTTTTCACTGACGTCAAGTCTGACGTTATCTGACGTCAAATGATATATGAAATTCATTGCACCCTAAAGCTCATGGTGTGAAATATATGCCTTACAATTTTCATTGTTCTGAGTTAATGGCAACACATCGAATTAACACAAATTTTAAGAGGAAGAAGAAAAAGAATAATAAGAATAAGAAAAAAAAAAAGTAAAACCCAATAGGACTTAAATCTTATGTTTTATGATTACCTACATAGGACATTAATTTTCATTGTCTATGAACCCTTTGCGCATGAGTAAATTGACATTCAGGAATTGGAAATTCTTACAAATTTTGGATTGACGTCATATGAGTTAACTTTACAAAATTCAAAGGAAACACAGGGACGTATAAGCTCTCGCCAAAAATCAAAATTTCTATCTCATTAGAACGATTTTTTTTCGTATTTAAATTTGACGTCCTTGGTTCGAATCTTGGATTCGCAAAAGACCTTAGTTCTTTCGAATCTTGGCAAACCTATATAATCCTGACAATGAGGTCGTAATATATAACTTCTGTGAAAATTCCATGCCAATCTATCAATTAAAAAGACGGCTGTACAGAGCGGACAAACTTTGATAGTTATTTATAGCTCTGACGTCATGTGACGTCATATGAAAATTTTAAACATTGAATCTTAATATTCCCGATTATGTACAAAGGACATTTAATTTTCATTGTCTATGAAGCTTTGCACCATGAGTAAAATTGACATCAAGAAATCGGAATTCTTTACAACTTATGACGTCATATGACGTCATATGACGTTCATCTTTACAAAATGCAAAGGAAATACAGAGGGCATATAATCTCGCCAAATATCAACTTTCTATCTATCTTGAAACGATTTTATTTGTATTTGAAAATTTTACGTCCTTAGTTCGAATCTTGGATTCGCCATAAAAAACCCTTTTTTCTTTTGAATCTTTGGGAAAAACCCATATAATCCTGCACAATGGATCGTAATATATAACTTCTGTGAAATTCCATGCCAATCAGTCCATAAATGACGGCTATACATCGCGTACAAACTTTGGTAGCTATTTTTTTGTTTTGACGTATGTGACGTCATATGAAAATTTTTAAACATTGATTCAAAATGTTCATGATCACCTACAAATGACTTTCAATTTCCAATTTGTTTATGAACCCTTGCAACATTAGTAAATTGACATCATGTAATCGGTAATTCTATACAACTTGATAAACGTATATGCGTCATTTGGTTCATCTTTTACAAAATGCTAAGGAAATTACAGAGACGAATAATATCGTAATTTTCAACTTTTCAATCTCATCTGAATCGGGATTTTTTATGGAATTTGAATATTTTGACGTCCTTGGGTTCGAATCTGGATTCGCCATAGAACTTAGTTCTTTCGAATCTTGGCCCAACCTATATAATCCTGCACAATGAGTCTTTATATATAACTTCTGTGGTAAATCCATGCCAATCCGTCCATAAATGACGGCCTTACAGCCGTACACACTTGGTAGTATTTTTGTTCTAGTCTTGTGACGTCATATGAAAATTTTAAACATTGAATCAAATGTCATGATCACTTACATAGGACATTTAATTTTCAGTGTCTATGACCCTTTTGCGTAATGAGGTAATTTGACATCAAGAATCGGAAATTCTATACAACTTGATTTGTCGCCATATGACGTTCAACGTTACAAAATGCAACGGAAGGAAAACAGCGTGGAATAATCTCGCCAAATATCAACTGTCTCAATCTCATCTAGAATCGATTTTAATTTTTATTGAACTTTGACGTCCTTGGTTCGAATCTGGATTCGCCTAGAACTTAGTTCTTTCGAATCTTGGCAAAACCTATATAATCCTGCACACAATGAGGTCCTAAATATATAAATTCTGAGATTGTCCATGAATCCGTCCATAAATTGCGGCTTGTACAGCGCGTACCAAACTTTGGGTTAGCTATATTTAGTTCTGGACGTTATGTGACGGCATGTGTAGATAAAAACAAACCTATTCCATAATGCCATTGCTTCAGGTGTCTGTGATAGAATTTCTGAGACTTCAGCAATTAATGAAATAGCTACATGAAAAGGTTGGATAAAAGAATAATAATAATAGATTTCATTCGTTGATACGAATGATAGGACTTTCTGCTAACATTGAATCATTATAAGATTAATACCGCTAGAAAAGATTATATTTTAATTCCCTACGAGACTTTTACTCTTTTTTTTTTTTTTCGTATGGAATTCTCATGCATAAACTTTGTGCGAAATAAGCAATTATGGCAAAAATAATTAATCGTTATTTTGATATCGCTTTCTTATAACTTGACTTGTAGTATTCTAGGTACGACAATAATGGCCTGAAAATCCAGTCAATTCATTGTAGCATATTTGGATCTCTTGAGTTTTATTAGGTATTCATAAAGATAAGCAATTAAACTTTAAAAACCTATTTAATCTGCATTATCACAATTCTTTTTTTTTTATTTTCGTGTCCTGTCGCGGGAATAAAATAGTAAATCACGGTGCATTTACCCATATCGGCAGGCTTCTGCGGAAATCGCTATATTTGGCAGGCTCTCTGCGTTCGCATCCGGTCATTCTCTCCATAAACACTAGCAAACGCTGGGCGGAAGGGCAAAAGAAACAGGACCAATGATCCACTTTTCAAAGGTGAGTTGCTCCAATATTAAGTATTGCACGGAATATTAGAGTATATGCGTGTAAATTAGCGACGCGACCTGAAATACTCGGGCCGAATCAGTTTTGTGATGTACCAACATTAGCCACAACTCCGGCCTTTCTACAGGCTTCAGCGGTTATTGCTTGATTATGTCTATAATATGACATCGATGTATTCTTTAAGTATATTCTTCAAGAAGATATCGGTATTGTTGGCGTTTTTTAATGTAAATTTCTTGAAAACCCCCTATTTTCGGTTTTTTTGTCGTTGCACCGGGAGGATCTCTCTGGCACTTCACTTTTTGAAGCACCGGCAGACTCTCTGATTTACCACAAGCAGGCTATATTTGCAAGCTATGGTTTTTATATTGGTATACGGAAAATGAATAATTTCTTTGGTCCTTAGCCCTAATTAGGGGCTTTCTGCATCAAGCAGGAAAGACTATTGGGTTTGTTATGATTTTTTTTTAATTATTATTAATTACTTTTTCTACCTTTTTATTTTTGAGGTTCAAATTAAAACAGGTTGCCAATGAGCTAGCTGCATGAAAATAACAGTAGGCAAGTGACTTTGGCGCTTTTGACGTATATTTTTTTTCTTCATGTGACTTCACATGACGTCAGGGCTGAAAAAAAAGACTACGAAGCTTGTACGCGCTCTTACAGCCGTAATGTCTGGACGATTTAACTTGATTTTTTACAGAATTTATATATTAGTTATTGTTGGCAGGATTATTTACATTTTGCATTATTTGAAAAGATCAGGATCTAGAAATGAACCCCAAGTTTCGAACTTTGACAGGAAATGTTTTGAAGTATTACGAAGCACTCAGATAAAGCTAGGAAAACATTGAAAGTTAAACAGAAAGTATGTGACCTATTGATTTCTTTTCTGCTCTAAGAAGACTGAGTGTTATGGACGTAAATTGACGTCCTGACGCCGTTATCAAATTTTTTTTTTATTCCAAAATAACGTTTTTTTTAGGCTGGATGACAAAGTTTTTGACCGATTTGCAATAAAATTTTCACTGAAAGGTGCAAACATAGCCTCTTTATTGTCATCAGTCACCCTTTTCCGCTTCCGGAAATAACTTAAGGTCAAGGTCACATGTCAATTATCGGTTTTTACTTCGGCCTTTAAAATATTTTAAAAAAACGAAAAATATTTTATCGTGACACTTTGCGTATAATTTGTAGTGCTTTTGAAAGACCTTTTTCAGATGATATATAGTTTGTGAAGGATCGGCATTAAATCAGTGAGGTATTGCAGGAAAAACAAGATGTTGCAACCTAAGCGCACTTTATACTGATTATTCTGGATTAAATTATGATTTTTGTTAATAAGAGATATGAATATGAGTTGTTAGGTCAATGCCCGGCCGTTCTTTTGGTGTTTAAATTTTAAAGATTGAACTAATATTCATTAAGTTATAGGGAGAAACAAATCGTTTGGAACATATTTATCCCGATTTTTGAAGTATGCTCAAGGTTAAACTCCCGTTTTACAAAGTGTTTAAAGATAATACAATTTTGAAGCAGGAATTGTGGAAATCAAAAGAAACCTTTCTAACGGTTCCTAGCTCTTTTAAAATTGGATTTAATATAAGGAAGTTACATTGAAAACTAAGAATGCAGGTAAAAACCGTTCTTTCAATGCACTCCGCATTAAGTCCGGATCACTTGATTCTTTTTTGTTCGTTGAAACTAATGATTTTTTTAAAATACCATACAATTATTTTTTGCATGATGTAATGTGGTTCTAAGATATGCAGATTTTATGATTGGACCATAAATTATAAAGTTAGTTATTTGCGAAATGGCAATAATAGTCAGAAACATTCTTTTTTGCCGCCGATTTTTTTGCCGTTTTATTTAAAAATAACTTTTTATACCTCAGAGCCGTAATAGAAAAGTTGAAACATGAAACCACGTGAAATGTTGGGAATTTCAAGGCCTTTCTAATGGTAACTAAGCGTTTTATAATTGGGACATCGGTATCCTATAAGGAGTTAGATGAGAAATTAATGGAATTCATTTAAACCGTTCCTTTCCATGAATTTCTGCAGTTAGTCCCTATATTTGATTGTTTTTTCTAAGAAACTATTATTAATTTTCGAAAATATCATAAAGAACAGTATTATTAGCGTGATGCTATGCGTTCTATGGTATGAAGATTTAATGATCGGACCATGAATTATAACGTTATTTGGCGAAGGGCAATAATAGAATGAACACTTTTTGCCGATTTTTTGCCCTTTTTTTAAAAAATAATTTTCTATATCTCAGAGACGTAAAGAAAGTTGAAAAACATAAAAACACGTGAAATTTTGGGAAATTTAAAAAGGCCTTTCTTTTTGCTCCCCTGGCACTTGTGTGGATGAGCTTTTTGTGATCCCCCTTTTTGTCCGTTGCGTCGTGGTCGTCAGTTGTCCGTCGTCAACAATTGCTTGTGAACAATAGAGGCCACAGTTTTTGGCCCCAAATCTTATGAAACTTAGTTAGGGTGTTTGGCTACATGATATCTCGGAGGTGTTCAAAAATTGGGGTCATGTGGGGGAAAAAAAAATTGGTCACTAGGTAAAATTTTTTAAAAAAAAACCCTTTGAAAACTTTAGGGGCCCAAATTTACCCCAATCTTATAAAATTTGTCAGGGTTTGTCTACAAAATTTCCGGATGAGTTAAAAATTTTGGGTCATGTGGGGTAAAAAAAATACCATAGGTCAAATCCTTGAAAACCTTGTGAACACTCTAGAGGCCACATTTTTGGGCCCAATCTTCAAAAAAATTTGGTCAGGATATTTGTTACATTTATTTTGGATGGTTTGAAATTGGTTCATGTGGGGTAAAAACTGGGTCCCAGGTCAAATCTTAGAAAAACCTTTTGTGAACACTCACGGCCAGTTTTGGCCCCAAATCTTCAGAAACTTGGTCAGAATTTTTTGTCTATGATATCTCGATGAGTTCGAAATTGGGTATGGGGGTCAAAAAGTGGGGTACCGGGTAAATTTTGGAAAAACCTTCGAAATCTAGAGGCCACATTTTAAGCAAATTTTCATAAAAAATTTGGTCAGATTGTTTGTTTTTTATGTATTTGGGATGATTCGAAAATGGGTAAATGTAGGTCAAAAACTGGTACCGGTCGTCTTTTAAAAAACCTTTGAACACTCTACGGCCACATTTTTTTGGCCCCAAATCTTCAAAATTTTGGTCGGATTTTTTTCTACTTTTATATCTTGCAGAGTTTAAAAATTGGGTCTGGGGAAAATCAAAACTAGGTCACCAGGTAAATCTAAAAAAAAACCCGTGAACCTTTTTCGGGCCACGTTTTAGCCCAATTTTAAATAGATTTGCTCAGGATGTTTGTTTATTGTTTTTATTGGATAAATTCAAAAAGAGTCTCGTGAGGTAAAAAACTAGGTCACCAGGTCAAATCTTAGAAAAAATTTTGGAACACTTGAGGCCTACTTTTTGTCCCAGTCTTCATTAACCTTGAATGAATGTGCGGCAGAAACCCCCGTTGGTGTAAATTAGGTAGGTCATTGTAGGTCATTTTGTCAAATGTTAGAAAAAAAAAACTTTATATGCCAGATTTTTTGTTTAGCCTTAACAGCTATCTTACTCAGGGGAAACGACACAGGGGCCTTCTTGTTTAAAATTGGACTCTTAAGGAATTTGATGAGGAATAAAAAAAAAATTTAAACCGTTTTTCATGCACTTCTGCAGTTTGTCTGATCACTTGATTGCTTTATTCTAAGAAACTATTAATTCTTAGCTCACCTGAGCAATGTGTCAAAAGAGCTATAGAAACGATTAAAGTCCATTTCGGTCATAAAGGTCATGGTTTGCTCCTTTAAAAAATTTAAAAAATGTCAATTTTTTTGTTTGTTTGCACCCCAGCATCCTATTTCTTTAAAAATCACTATGACAAGTTTATAGCCTATTCTTTTGGATGATTCGATTTGGCTGATATCGTCATTAGGTCAGGTTTATGCCCCTATTGATATGGAAAATGTAATTTCCTTTTTTTACACTCTAGCATCTTATTTTGAGTAATCATCTTCAATCTTTTTGAACAATGTTTATAGCCCTATTCTTTGGGCCCAAGTTCGATAATAATGCGAATCTGCCAATTGGTAGGGTTACGCCCCATTGAAATGATATCTTTTTGCCGTTTTTTCCCTTTTTGGGGGGGGGAATAATTTATATATCGCAAAAAAAAAAACAGATGGTTTAAACATGAAGTAAGTAAATGTTTGAATTCAGAGGACCTTTCTAACGGTACCGGGTTTTTGAAATGGACATCATATAAGGAAGTTGCTTTGAAAGTAAGAATTTCTGAAGAAAAAAAAAATTTCTTGTGCTTTGCAGTTGATCCAACATATATTCAAAATTTTTTTTGTTACATTAAAGGTAAAATGTGAAACAGTAATGTATTTTAATGCTTGTGCCCCTTCAATTGAACAAGAACACTTCAATAAAGGAGGAAATGAATATTGTAGAAAAGGAATCTTGTATACCTTTTAGCATGTGAAGAGGACTTAGTGGATACTTATTCCCTTTTGCAAAACAAGAAGTTTGGAGTATTATTGTAGTTATCTTAAAGAGGGTTTTGGTTTAATTAGCATTATGAAATTATAACTGAAAACAAAGCACATTTTCCCCTTTTGTTGCAATGACTTTAAAATTTAAATTAGTTATATGACATCACAGATTTCCTCTGCTATTTATTTATGTTAGCACTCTACAGCTGTCAATTCGGGAGGGTTTTTCTTCAATTTTTGAAGATGGTGTATTTCAGAAAACTAAAATAAGTATGATCAAGTTTGACATTGTTTGCAGTGCAGAAAGCCCTTTCTTTTGTCCAGAACAAAGAAATCTAGTTTGTGTATTTAATTTCGTACTTTGCATGTTATTTGTATTGTTTCGTAGTCAGATACAAATCTGTTAAAAATATATGTTACTTACCTTTTTTTTTTTTTTTTTTTACTATTTTGTTGATATAAAATATAAAAGATAAATTTCCTCTAGGGTATTGTTTATTACAAAAATTCTCATAATTTGAATCGCCCCTATTGCATGTTCCTTCAAAAGAGAGAGAGAGAGAGAGAGGGGAGAGAATCAAACATGAAAAAGATATTGTATAAATTAATGAGTCTATTATTTTTTAACTTTGTGCTAACTTTATCAGTTTACACATTAACATGCTTGACAAAGCGAAAGTAAATACATAAATGAATGCATGCGTCCCTGGATTTAAAGTAACAATGATTACTAACTCTATCATTACTTTGTCAAAAAACAAGGCCACTAGGGACGTAACTTACATACAATATAATGATTATAAAATAATAGGCATTTTATATAATCATTTTATTATTCTTAAACATCGTACTGAAGAAAGTAAATTTATTTTATAAGCGTATTTCGAAATATTGTGATTGTTGCGTAGAACAGATACGTCACTGTTAATTCATTAAATTTACAACGGATTTACTTGTGTAATTTCAAAGTCTAGGAGTATTTATGCAGCAGTTAGATTGTTGTTTATATGTTTGACGGATTTCGGATTTTACAAGGCCTATGTCACTTTTTTTTTAAGAAAATGAATATTAATTTATCTGTTTTAAATATTGACTTTAATATCACTTTCAGTTGCCGTAGCAACGCGATAGGCTTAGTTTAAGTTGTTTTTTTGTTGTTGTTTTTTTCAGTATGAATGAACAATATAAATGTGGAAAGGAACACTCATATCTCGCGGCAATTGCAGCCAAAGATTTTAATCCTAATCCTAATCGAAAGTTGTTGAATATTTCGCAACAAACTGACAGCCTATCCTACTTCTTACATAGGAGAGAAATAAACGGTGTGTATTAGAACAAAGAATGCATTATTTGTTTGTTTGTTTTGTTTTTGTTTTTTGTTCAAATTATTCGGAGAATATAGGCGGCATCCCCATCCCTATGTTCTATTTTCTTTCACTCCCCCCCCCCCATTACTATGACAGTTTACCTACCACTGTGTGCATGGATCACTGCTACATTTTTTAACTGTTATATTCTTAATAAAACTGTTCAAACATGTTGTATCATTGGTCTTTTTTATTTTATGCAAAAAAACATCATTAAATAAGAGGTTTACATAATACATAGCAGAATAATCCCCTTTTAAGCTCATCCCACCCCTTTGGGTCCGGATTCCTTTCCCCCCAAACAGTGAAAAAAAAACACTGGAAAGGCAAGAAGCATGAAACTGTTATTTCACAACAATAAAACACAAAGTACGCAGGCAGCATGCTTTTAAAAAAAATGCAGAGAGCTTGCCTGTGGTAATTGCAGAGAGTCTGTCTGTGCTTCAAAAAGGTGTGCAGAGAGACCTCCCGCGCAACGACAAAACCGAAAGTAGGAAATTTACATAAAATCGGCCAATAACGCTTGTATATACGATCGAGAAGACTGTATTACACAAAGTTACTTCATTTTGCGCTTTTAGCTAACGGACAAATTAGCTTGCAGCGTCTTGAACGGATGACATGTGTTGCTCATTTTGTTTCAAACGTCTACACTTATACACGCTCATGGTATCTCAAGCTGGCAATTAAATTACATTGTACTATAACATATATTTTCACATAGATTATCATTTATCATAAATTTGGAATATAGCTAGTACAACATTTATCGCTTGATGCAACAATAAAGTCGGGAAATTGCAATGTTTCAACAACGGTCTAAATGACATGTGTCAAAACGCTCAAAGGATTATGGGTAACGCAATGCTGCAACTGATATGTATAAGTAACGTAAATAAAATGATTTGACAAAACATTAAATCATTGTCAACACTTGTTTAGTTTGTTTGTTGGGTTTAACGTCCCACCGACAGTATTTCAGTCATTTGGAGACGATGTCTACTTAATGCAGTTATAGTGCTGCCACACTGCAGTATCACGCCGTAGACATGTGGCATGATACCACACCAGTCACATTATCCTGATACCGAGCCAACCAGTCCTGCAACTACCCTTATATGCTGAGCGTCAAGCAAGGGAGCTATAACAGTACCATTTTTTTCGACTTTGGTATCGAACCCACGACCTCCCGCTCCCGAGGCGGACGCTCTAACCACTAGGACACCGGGAACGGTACACTTGTTTAGCTAGTAATATCAATATGATATAAGTAAAAAGTTTTTTTTTTGCAATTTATATGACTAATACGTATCTGTAAACTTACATTTTCCGAAAATGCTTCAACTAAGGTTAAAGCGAAAGTAGGATATTTTATGAAAATTCATACAATTGGCTTTAAATTCGTATTTTTTATGTAACTTTCTTATTTCTTGATCAATTTCAAAACTCTAGGTGCCAAAATAATCGTCTTAAAATTCTCTACATCTAACTTGCTTAATGTAAGAATTTATTTTTAATGATTCTTAAGATATAAGCCGTAAAACTCTGACATGACGGCAAAATCGCTGAAATTCAACATGCTTAAATTCTTCTTTTTGATGTAACTTCCTTATACTTTGATCAATTTCAAAATTTTACGTACCAAAATAATCGTCTTAAAATTCTCTACATCTCATTTGCTTAATGTGTTGACTTATTAATTATGATTTTAAGATATAAGCCGTGAAACTCTTACATAACGGCAAAATCGCTGAAATTCTACATGTTTAAATTCTTATTTTTGATGTAACTTCAATTTCAAAACTTTGGGTACCAAAATAATCGTCTTAAAATTCTCTACATTTCACATGCTTTATCTATAGGAATATTTTTAATATTTTTTGAGATACAAGCTCTTAAACCTCCTGAAAAATGAAAAAATCAGCAAAGCTATATGCACGAATTTCGTTTTTTCCCCATTACTCCATGAATCTTAGGTCAATCATTAAACTTTAAGCATCAAACGAACGGCCAAACATTGCTTTACAAATAATATTCATCATCATATTTTCAAAAATCAAAGGTTTTCGAGATATAAACAGTTAAACACACTGGGGGTTACCAAATTTTCATTTTTCCTCCATAACTCAACCGATTCAACCCTGATCATCAAAACTAAATATCATCTGAAAGGTCTTTCTAAGCACTACAAATTATACGTATAGTGTCTCGATAGAATATTTACCGTTTTTGAGATATTTAAGGCCGAAGAAAAATCCGATAATTGATATATGACCTTGACCTATGGGATTTCCCGAAAACGGAAGTGACATGGCTCCATAAAATCTAATACTGCATCTTCAGACAAAATTTCAAGCAAATCATACAAAAAATAAAGCCTACAGTGTTTAAAAACCGCTAAGTTTTAATACGAAAGTTTTAATAGCATTATGACGTCATGTGACGTCATATGGCGTTCATCTTTTCAGAATGTAAAGAAGACATAGAGACTAATAATCAATCTAAATATCAGCTTTCTAGCTTTTCTGGAAGCGATTTTATACGCATTTGAAATTTGACGTCAATGGTTCGATCTTTGATTCGCCATAAAACCTTTCCTTTTGGACAGGGGATGCACAACTAGAGCTACATACACATTCTGTAAATTTTGATGAAAATCGGTTCAGAAATAATAGCTGTAGACCGCGTACAAACTTTTTCACCTGACGTCAAATCTGACTTTATATGACGTCGTATTAATATAATACTCATTGCATCCGAAAGCCCATGGTTTGAAATATATGCCATAAAATTTTCATTGTTTTGAGTCAATGGCAACACCTCGAAATTAACACAAATATAAGAGGAAGAAAAAAGAATAAGAAGAAGAAGAACTAGATGTCATTCGTCTACACGAATGATAGGACTTTCTGCAACCTGTGTTAATGCAAAAAGCAGGAGATAGAAGTTTCATGTAATGACTCACCTCTGGTAGTATTTCATGTTCATGCTGAAAAATTGACATTATATTCCGCGAAAAATAAGCGTTTAGTTACGAAGAAAAAAAAAATAAGTAGCAGTAGTACTAGTATGCTCCAGAGACCTATATACTGACCCAATATCATTTTTCTATTCAAAATACGCGATTTTATAAGAATTTGAAAATTTACGACCTTGGTTCCAATCTTGAATCGCCATAGACCTTGGACTTTTCGAATTTTGAAAACAGACACCGGTAATGCACAACTAGAACTTAATATACACATTCTGTGAAAATTTGATGAATATCGGTTCATAAACAATGGCTGTAGACCGCGTACAAACTTTTGTTGCATATTTCAAGTGTGACGTCATATGACGTCTTAGCATATGAAAATCATAGAAATCAAATTTCCAAACGTGACTAATAAGTCCTAAAATTTAATCGTCCTAGGAGTATTGCAACATAGAAAAATAAGCGTTTAGTTAGGAAGAAAAAAAAAATAACTAGATGTCATTCGTCTAAACGAATGATAGGAATTTCTGCAACCTGTGTTAATGCAAAATGCAGGAGATAGAAGTTCATGTAATGACTCACCTCTGGTAGTATTTCATGTCATACAATTGACATTATATTCCGCGAAAATAAGCGTTTAGTTACGAAGAAAAAAAAAATAAGTAGCAGTAGTACTAGTATGCTTATAACGTCATATGACGTCACGACTGAAAATATATAAAGAATTCTGCAGAACTGCAAACTGTGTAAGTTTCAACCGAAGTTCTATCTCATCCTTAAGTTCTTTAACCCTAAAATGAAACTTTTGGTCCAATGTTCGAATCTTACTTCAGCCACAATACTTCGGTTTTTCGGAATTAAGGTTAGCTGACAAAATATTCACACCTGAGTTTCAAGATGTAACATCTGTGAAAATTTGAAGAAAATCCGACCATAAATAACGGCTTAGAGCGTGAACACCATTTTTCACTATTTTTAGCTCTGACGTCAGATGAAGTCATAGGGTACTGAAGATGCTTTTGTTCAAAGCGCATACTTTACTGTCATAACTCTAAATTTTCATTATTCTGAACAACTGGCATCATGTCGAAATCATTGCCCCAAATTAAAATTAAGTGGTATGCTTATGACGTTCTCTGACGTCACGATTCAAAATATTTGTAGAAATGCTGCAGAACTGTGTAAGTTTCAACTTTCTATCTCATCCTGAAGCTCTTCAATCCTAAAATGATATTTTGGTCCTATGTTCGAATCTTACTTCAGCCACAGAACTTCGGTTTTCGAAATTTCGGTAAGCTGGCATGGTATCTACACCTTAGTTTCAAGGTGTACCATCTGTGAAAATTTGAAGAAAATCCGACCATAAATGGCGGCTGTAGAGCGCGAATACCATTTTTCACTATTTTAAGCTCTGACATCAGGTGACGTCATAGCGTTCTGAAGATGCTTTTGTTCAAAGCGCATACTTTACTGTCATAACTCTAAACTTTTCATTATTCTGAACAACTGGCATCATGTCGAAATCATTGCCCTAAAATGAAAATTTAGAAGTATGCTTATGACGTCTCATGACGACATTTGACGTCACGACTCAAAATATATTAAGAAATTCTGCAGAACTGCAAACTGTGTAAGTTTCAACTTTCTATCTCATCTGAAGCTCTTTAATTCTAAAATGAAATTTTCAGTCCTATGTTCGAATCTTATTTAAGCCACAGAACTTCGGTCTTTCGGAATTTCGGTTAGCTGACAGGATATGCACACCTTAGTTTCATGATGTAACATCTGTGAAAATTTGAAGAAAATCCGACCATAAATAACGGCTATAGAGCGTGAACACCATTTTTCACTATTTTTAGCTCTGACGTCATATGAAGTCATAGGGTATATGAAGATGCAATTTGTTCACAAGCGCATACTTTACTGTCATAACTCTAAAATTTTCATTATTCTGAACAACTGGCATCATTCGAAATCATTGCCCTAAAATGAAAATTAAGATGTATGCTTATGACGTCACATGACGACATTTGACTTCACGACTCAAAATATATTAAGAAATTCTGCAGAACTGCAAACTGTGTAAGTTTCAACTTTATATCTCATCCTGAAGCTCTTTAATCCTAAATGAAATTTTCGGTCCTATGTTCGAATCTTATTTCAGCCACAGAACTTCGGTCTTTTGGAATTTCGGTTAGCTGACAGGATATGCACACTTAGTTTCAAGATGTACCATCTGTGAAAACTTCAAGAAAATCCGACCATAAATGACGGCTGTAGAGCGCGAACACCATTTTTAATATTTTAGCTGTGACGTCATGCGACGTCATAGGGTGCTTTCATTCATTGAAATCAAATTTCCTCACGTGACTAATAACCCATAAAAATTTCATGTCCTAGGACTATTGCAACATATTAAAATAAGCGTTTAGTTAGGAAGAAGAAAAGGATAATAATAATAAAAAATGACGTCACGTGACGTCATATGACGTTTATTTTCACATAATTGTTAAGACACTCAGAGACCTACTAACTGACAAAAGAAGAATAATATAAATTTAAAAAGGTTGAATCTTGGATCCGCCATAGATGCTTGGACTTTTCGAATTTTAAAAAACGGACACCGGTTTACACAATAAGAACGTAATATACACATTCTGTGAAAATTTGATGAAAATCGGCCCATTAATAATGGCTCTGGTCCATGTACAAACTTTCGTAGTCAATTTCAAATGTGACGTCATATGACGTCATAGGCTTCTGAAAATCATTGAAATTGAAATTTCAGCGTCTGTTTCATTTGCCATTAAATTTTCATTGCCCTTCGACAATTTCAACATATAGAAATACTCTTGTTAATATTAGAAATACATTATCATATATGACGTCACGTGACATCATATGACGTTTATTTTCACAAAATGTTTAAGTCTCTTAGAGACCTATATACTGACTAAATATCACTTTTCTATCTCAAATAGGACCGATTTTATAAGCATTTAAAAATTAACGACCTTGGTTCGAATCTTGAATTCGCTATAGAACCATGGACTTTTCGAATTTTGAAAAACGGACACAGAGATGCACAACTAGAACTTAATATACACATTCTGTGAAAATTTGATGAAAATCGGCCCATTAATAATGGCTCTGGATCGTGTACAAACTTTCGTAGTCAATTTCAAATGTGACGTCATATGACGTCATAGGCTTCTGAAAATCATTGAAATCGAAATTTCAGCATCAAAAGCATGCGGCATTCAATTTTCATTGCTCCTTCGAAAATTTCAAATATAGAAATAATCTTGTTAGTATTAGAAATTCATTAACATATAATGACGTCACGTGACGTCATATGACATTTATATTGACAAAATTTTTAAGACTCCCAGAGACCTATATACTGACCCAATATCATCTTTCTATCTCAAATAGGACCGATTTTATAAGAATTTGAAATTTACAACCTTGGTTCGAATCTTGGAATCGCCATAGAACCTTGGACTTTTCGAATTTTGGAAAACGGACACCGGGATGCACAACTAGAACTTAATATATACATTCTGTGAAAATTTGATGAAAATCGGTTCATAAACAATGGCTCTGGACCGCGTATAAACTTTTGTTGCATATTTCAAGTGTGACGTCATATGACGTCAAAGGCATATGAACATCATAGAAATCAAAATTTCAGCGTTTGAAGCATGTGTCCTTAAATTTTCATTGAAATAATAAATGTTGCATGGATTTTTATATAAAATGATACAAATAAGCTTGCTAAATATTTCATTGAAAAAATATTTCCCAGTCACAGATCTGTAGGTCATTTTTTAACTCGCCTGAAGAATATGAGAGCTATTGTAGTCGCCCTTGTGTCGACATTTGCGTTGCAGCTTTTGGTTATTTCGACAATTTCAACATATAGAAATATTCTTGTTAATATTAGACATACATTATCATATAATAACGTCACGTGACGTCATATGACAATTATTTTCACAAAATATTTAAAACTTCTAGAGACCTATATACTGACTAAATATCAACTTTCTGTCTTGAAAAGGACAGATTTTTATGCATTTAAAAAATTTACGACCTTGGTTCGAATCTTGGATTCGCTTAGAACCATGGACTTCTCGAATTTTGAAAAACGGACACCGGGATGCACAATTAGAACTTAATATACACAATCTGTGAAAATTTGATGAAAATCGGTTCACAAACAATGGCTGTAGACAGCGTACAAACTTTTGTCGACAAATTCGAGTATGACGTCATATGACGTCATAGGCATATGAAAATGATAAAAATCAAAATTTCATCGCATTAAGTATATGCCATAAAAATTTCATGGCCCTGAGAGCATTGCAACATGCTTTAATTAACGCTCAGTTTGGAAGAAAAAGAAAGAAAATAAGACATACAAACATGACCACAACCCACATAGGACTTTCTGCCGATAGGGCAGAAGGTCCTAATAATAATAAAAAGAATAAACAGTACAAACCCAATAGGGCAGAAAGTCCTAATAAGAATAACTAGATTTCGTTTGCACGGCAAACGATAGGACTTTCTGCAAACTGTTTAAAACTAAAAAAAAATGAAAATTATTAATACATAATACGCAGAAAATATTAGGTATCTAAAGTGTAACCTATACATTCTTTTAAAATTTTCGAAAAATTCATCAATTTATAATGTTTCAGATCGCTTACAAACTTTTTGATTCGACGTCTTTTCTGATGTCATATGGATGTGAATATAATTGCATATGAAAATTCAGAATATTTAATATATGCCATAATTTTTTTGTAGTTCTGGACCATTGTGATCACACTGAATTTATTGCACGAGAAATGAAAACATATAATAACCCCATGATGTCAAATGACGTCCGGTCTATAAAAATCTGAAGAAAACCTGTGTGAATTTCAGCTTTTTCTCACATTAGGAGTACTCAATCTGACTAAAGTCATCTCCTATATAAACGCTACGCTACATAAGATCGTAGGAAGATAGTGTACTTTAGTCAGATTGTACTAAATTTAATTTCGAGGTCATATTTTTGGAAACTTGGTTCCACCACAGAACCTCGGTCTTTTCAATGTTTTGAAAACAAAAGTAAGGATTCACAACAAAATCCTAACTTATACCTTCAGTGAATATACTAGAGAATCAATTCAAAAGCGCGTACAAACGTTTTTTAACTGACGTCAAATCTAGCGTCTATACTGTCATATGATGTGCTATGAATTTGAAAATCTTTGCATTTAAAAGACATGGTCTGAAATATTTGCCATACAATTTTCACTGTTCTGGGCCATTGCCAATTACATTTTCCGAAAATGTTTAGAATTATGAAAAAGTGAAAGTAGGGTTTTTTCTATTTTCCAAAAATGCTTAACTTACAGTGTAGCAATACCATGTGACCAGAACATCACTAAAGGCATCAAAACCAAGACAAAACTGCCAACTTTTGTCTCCGCTTGAACACAAAAAAGTACACGTAAGTAGTAAAGGTTAATTCTAGTTGCCTTTAACTACACAATATACCCAGTCAGCATAAGTTATCGGGCCAATATAGCACTGATATCGGCACCTATGTCTGCACTATGGGTGATTAATACCCCGCAAAATGCTTTGATACAGGAGAAGCCAGACTCTAGGCGGAGCATACATAAGCACCAATATGCATAGTATATTATATATGATAGCAATCAATAAGTAAGTAATTTTTTAAAGTGGATAGAGACTCAGTTATGGTTATTTGGCACAGCAGTATATAAGTGTAGTCACAGATCTTAGACATTGCACTTATCCAAAGAAAAAAAAACTATTTAACAAAGGTAGATAATTAAAAAATGGGACCAGGTAGAGTTACAGTTCTTGGACACTGCACTTTTCCTAGTTGCCATCAGATTCTGGTTACATTTTAAATTTCAAGTCAATACATTGTATAATATTTGAGCAATGTTCTGGACAAGAAAAACAAAATTAACCAAAGGGAGATAATGCAAAAATGAAACCAGGGCAATAATTCTGCGATCCTTGAGACAACTCAAGTGAAATTTATGACATGCACCTATCCACCTGATTATCAATTCACAAACCACATTTGAACCGAGTCGGTTAAGAAATGTAGTTCGCGTCAC
>CM037795.1:42486235-42536235 GCA_021229015.1 Solen grandis | reverse complement strand
CTTTAGTTGTGCATCCCGGTGTCTGTTTGTCCCAATTCGAAAAGTCAAAGGTTATATGGCAAATCCAAGATTCGAACCATTACGTCAAATTTAAAAATGAAAAATTAATGGCCTATATTTCAGATACTGAATTTTTCATTTCATTGATTGTTTTATGCCTATGACGTCATATGACGTCAAACAGGACATTGTCTACGAAAGATTTTTCGCTGTCTACAGACATTATTTTCGGACCGTTTTTTATTCAATTTTCACAGAATGTGTAAGTTTCGTTATAATTATGCAGCCAGGTGTCCGTCTTTCCATATTCATAAAGGCAAAGGTTCTATGGCGAATCCAATATTCGAACCATTATCGTTAAATTTCAAATACGCATAACATCGCTTCCAGATGAGTTAGAAAGCTGAAATTTTGACTGAATATAAGTCTCTGCGTATGTTTTACCTTATAAGAAGATGAGCGTCATATGACGTCATGTGTCGTTACAAGTCCTAAAACTTTTTTTTTTTTTTTACTGTAATTAAACGGTTTTTACGGCCTATAGGCCTGATTTTGTTTTTAATTTGCATGAAATTTTTACTGAAGGTGCAGCATTAGATGCTATGGCATAATGCTACTTCCGTTTCCAAAGAAAGCAACGGTCAAAGTCATATTTCAATTATCAATATTTTTCTTTGGCCTTAAATATTTCTAACACAATAAATATTCTATATAGACAGTATGCATATAATTTGAAGTGCTTTGAAAGACCTTTCAGCTTTTAATGATCGGGGTTGAATCAGTTGAATTATGGCTGAAATATGAAAATTCAGTTAGCCTCAATGCGTTTAACAGTTCATATCTCAAAATAAATTATTTTCGAAATATGAATATTTGTAGAGCAATGTTGGGTCGTTCTTTTGATGCTTTAAGTTTAACGATTGACCCAAAAATCATGGAGTAATGCAAATAACAAAATTCGTTTATGCTATTTAATGATAGACCCAAATATATTGCAATCAAATTGAATGAACTTTGGTAACTAGATTACTGAAATAAGTCAACTTGTAAGGAAGTGATGTCAAAATAAGAATTGACGTTTAGTTAATTTTGCCATGCAATATAAAGCTCTTACGTCTGACAAATTTAGCAGAAAGTCCTATCATTCGTATCAACGAATGAAATCTAGTTCTTATTCTTCCTCTTATTATTATTTTTCTTTTTTTTTCTTCCTCTTATGTTTGTGTTAATTTCGAGGTGTTGCCATTGACTCAGAATAATGAAGATTTTATAACGTATATTTCAAACCATGAGCTTCCGGATACAAGGAATTTCATATTCATATGACGTCATATAACGTCAGATTTGACGTCAGGTGAAAACGTTTTTACGCGGCCCACAGCCATTATTTCGGGACCGATTTTCATCAAATTTTCACAGAATGTGTATATTTGGCTCTAGTTGTGCACCCCGGTGTCCGTTTTTCCAAATTTGAAAAGGCAAAGGGTTTATGGCGAATCCAAGATTCGAACTAATGACGTCAAATTTCAAATGCGTATAAAATCGCTTCCAGAAGAGCTAGATAGCTGATATTTGGACTGAATATTAGTCTCTAGGTTTTCTTTTCATTCTGAAAAGATGAAAGTCATATGACGTCACATGACGTCATTATGCTAATAAATTCCTCGTATTAAAACGTAACGATTTTTAAGCCCTGTAGGGTTTATATTTTGTATGATTTGCCTGAAATTTTGTCTGAACATGCAGTATTAGAATCTATAGAACCATGTCACTTCCGTTTCCGGAAAATCCCAAAGGTCAAGGTCATATATCAATTATCGGGTTTTTCTTCATCCTTAAATATCTCAAAAACGGTAAATATTCTATCGAGACAATATGCATATAATTTGTAGTGCTTAAAAAGACCTTTCAGATGATATTTAGTTTTTGATGATCGGGGTCGAATCGGTTGAGTTATGGCGGAAAAAAGAAAATTTGGTAACCCCCAGTGTGTTTAACAGTTTAAAACACGAACACCTTTGATTTTTGAAAATATGATGATTATTATTTGTAAAGCAATGTTTGGCCGTTCTTTTGATGCTAAAAGTTCAATGATTGGCCAAAGATTCATGGAGTAATATGGAAAAAAAACGAAATTCGTGCATATAGCTTTGGTGATTTTTTTCATTTTTCAGGAGGTTTAAGAGCTTCTATCTCAAAAAGTATTAAAACTATTCCTAAACATAAAGCGTGTGAAATGTAGAGAATTTTTAGACGATTGTTTTGGTACCTTAAGTTTTGCAATTGATCAAAGTATAAGGAAGTTACATCAAAAATAATAATTTAAACATGTAGAATTTCAGCTATTCTGCCGTGTTGTCAAAGTTTTACGGCTTATATCTTAAGACTCATTCGAAATAAGTGCAAATATTAAGCGAGTGAGATGTAGAGAATTTTAAGATGATTATTTTGGTATCTTGAGTTTTAATATTGATTAAAGTATAAGGAAGTTACATCAAAAATACGAATTTAAACCCAATTGTAAGAATTTTCGAAAAATATTCTACTTTCGCTTTCGCCTTAATTAATTTTAAATTTTTAAAAAATTGCAAAATAAACTTTTTACTAATATCATATTGATATTACTAGCTAAACAAGTGATGACAATAATTTAATGGTGCTTCAATTCTATTCTTTATCAATATAGTATAGTACAGTGCAGTATACTCTACTAAAATGCGCCATCCAGGCTTATGCGCCATCCATGCGCCATCCAGGGTTTTATAGCGCCACCCTCTTGATGTTCCTTGGGTCAACCTCTACCAAAGTTGCTAAAATTATTCCGATCCGTAAAAAAACATGGCCACCAGGGGCGGGGCTTATTTGCCTTATATGTATAAATAATAATATTTTTTATTTTTTTCTTGTCACAAACAAATTTCGTTGTACAAAACACTAGCTCACGAGTACATGCTAATATACAAGCAGAAACATCGATAGAGAGAGAGGATAATTGTAATAAAAAGTAAGTCAATTCAGAACAAAGAAAGTACAAGGAAGTGTATTTTTCCCAAGAATGGAACGAATAAATTAATTCTCTATGAAAATAAATAATTCTTTAATTCTTATAGATAATTCACATGTACTTGAATTACTGATTTTCATTATGGCAAAAATATGTATATCTAATATTGCAAAAGAAATTTAAAAAACAAAAACAAAACAAAAAAAAAACAAAAAACAAAAAAGGAAAAAAAACAACAACACTGGGACTCAAACCTACAATTTATATATTGTCGGCTATTGCTAGAATTTCCAGCCAGTTATGGTTCGAAATATCTATGCATGAATTGCGAATTTGTCTCCTGCATAATTATTATCTGTTTTTATTACAATTTATTAAATACAATATCTCCAGCATCTATTTTCAATACATTTTTATTTAATTTTGACTTACATACCGCAATTGTTCTGAGTCTGAAATAAACATGGAAATTGTCACCATTTAGTGTTAAGAGAGAAAATAAATTTTGAACTTTTTTCTCTGTGTAGTAAAAAAGAGGGAAATCTATAAATAAAAAAATCTTAATATAGTCCGAACTGTTGTCAAATCTAAAATGTGTGCTTCCTTAGAACAGTTTTGCAAGCAACCCTGTTCTAAAAACTTTAAGATTTTATATGAATTAATATGATACTAGGTTTTTATTGATTTATTTTTGTTCTGAAATGGAAACCCCTGTATACCAGCACAAATGGAAGAGAATCAGCCGGTTGGTCAGTCGGTTGGTTGGTCAGTCGGTAATGCAGTATTTAAGCAAAATCTTGTCCGGTACTTTCAGCCATTTCACCTGATACTTGGCATAAATATTTATCAGAAGCACTAAATTGCAAGACGCAAATTTCACTTCATTCCCACAAAAATTACGATGTTATTGCCCCTGAATCAACTTGAAATGTCTTGTCCAGTGAATTCCTCTTTCAATTTCAGTGTGATTCATATAATACTTTGCAAAAAATGTTCTTCATTAGCATTAGAAGTACAAAACGCAATTTTCTCTTCACTCCCACGGATTACGGAGTTATTGCTCCTGATTTGACTTTAAATATCTTGTGACGCGAACTACATTTCTTAACCGACTCGGTTCAAATGTGGTTTGTGAATTGATAATCAGGTGGATAGGTGCATGTCATAAATTTCACTTGAGTTGTCTCAAGGATCGCAGAATTATTGCCCTGGTTTCATTTTTGCATTATCTCCCTTTGGTTAATTTTGTTTTTCTTGTCCAGAACATTGCTCAAATATTATACAATGTATTGACTTGAAATTTAAAATGTAACCAGAATCTGATGGCAACTAGGAAAAGTGCAGTGTCCAAGAACTGTAACTCTACCTGGTCCCATTTTTTAATTATCTACCTTTGTTAAATAGTTTTTTTTTCTTCTCCAGATATTAACTTGAATATTATACATGGTATTTACTTGAAACTTAAAATGTAAACAGATGGCGACTAGGATAAGTGCAATGTCTAAGATCTGTGACTACACTTTATACTGCTGTGCCAAATAACCATAACTGATCTCTATCCACTTTAAAAAATTACTTACTTATTGATTGCTATCATATATAATATACTATGCATATTGGTGCTTATGTATGCTCCGCCTAGAGTCTGGCTTCTCCTGTATCAAAGCATTTTGCGGGGTATTAATCACCCATAGTGCAGACATAGGTGCCGATATCAGTGCTATATTGGCCCGATAACTTATGCTGACTGGGTATATTGTGTAGTTAAAGGCAACTATGAATTAACCTTTACTACTTACGTGTACTTTTTTGTGTTCAAGCGGAGACAAAAGTTGGCAGTTTTGTCTTGGTTTTGATGCCTTTAGTGATGTTCTGGTCACATGGTATTGCTACACTGTAAGTTAAGCATTTTTGGAAAATAGAAAATACCCTACTTTCACTTTTTCATAATTCTAAACATTTTCGGAAAATGTAATTGGCAATGGCCCAGAACAGTGAAAATTGTATGGCAAATATTTCAGACCATGTCTTTTAAATGCAAAGATTTTCAAATTCATAGCACATCATATGACAGTATAGACGCTAGATTTGACGTCAGTTAAAAAACGTTTGTACGCGCTTTTGAATTGATTCTCTAGTATATTCACTGAAGGTATAAGTTAGGATTTTGTTGTGCATCCTTACTTTTGTTTTCAAAACATTCAAAAGACCGAGGTTCTGTGGTGGAACCAAGTTTCCAAAAATATGACCTCGAAATTAAATTTAGTACAATCTGACTAAAGTACACTATCTTCCTACGATCTTATGTAGCGTAGCGTTTATATAGGAGATGACTTTAGTCAGATTGAGTACTCCTAATGTGAGAAAAAGCTGAAGTTCACACATATTGTAATGTTAAAGGTTTTCTTCAGATTTTTATAGACCGGACGTCATTTGACATCATGGGGTTATTATATGTTTTCATTTCTCGTGCAATAAATTCAGTGTGATCCCAATGGTCCAGAACTACAAAAAAATTATGGCATATATTAAATATTCTGAATTTTCATATGCAATTATATTCACATCCATATGACATCAGAAAAGACGTCGAATCAAAAAGTTTGTAAGCGATCTGAAACATTATAAATTGATGAATTTTTCGAAAATTTTAAAAGAATGTATAGGTTACACTTTAGATACCTAATATTTTCTGCGTATTATGTATTAATAATTTTCATTTTTTTTTAGTTTTAAACAGTTTGCAGAAAGTCCTATCGTTTGCCGTGCAAACGAAATCTAGTTATTCTTATTAGGACTTTCTGCCCTATTGGGTTTGTACTGTTTATTCTTCTTCTTCTTATTAGGACTTTCTGCCTACTGGCAGAAAGTCCTATTGGGTTTGTACGGTCTTTTTATTATTATTAGGACCTTCTGCCCTATCGGCAGAAAGTCCTATTGGGTTTGTACTGTTTATTCTTATTATTCTTTTTTTCTTCCAAACTGAGCGTTAATTAAAGCATGTTGCAATGCTCTCAGGGCCATGAAATTTTTATGGCATATACTTAATGCGATGAAATTTTGATTTTTATCATTTTCATATGCCTATGACGTCATATGACGTCATACTCGAATTTGTCGACAAAAGTTTGTACGCTGTCTACAGCCATTGTTTGTGAACCGATTTTCATCAAATTTTCACAGATTGTGTATATTAAGTTCTAATTGTGCATCCCGGTGTCCGTTTTTCAAAATTCGAGAAGTCCATGGTTCTAAAGCGAATCCAAGATTCGAACCAAGGTCGTAAATTTTTTAAATGCATATAAAATATGTCCTTTTCAAGACAGAAAGTTGATATTTTTAAAAAATTGTCATATGACGTCACGTGACGTTATTATATGATAATGTATGTCTAATATTAACAAGAATATTTCTATATGTTGAAATTGTCGAAATAACCAAAAGCTGCAACGCAAATGTCGACACAAGGGCGACTACAATAGCTCTCATATTCTTCAGGCGAGTTAAAAAATGACCTACAGATCTGTGACTGGGAAATATTTTTTCAATGAAATATTTAGCAAGCTTATTTGTATCATTTTATATAAAAATCCATGCAACATTTATTATTTCAATGAAAATTTAAGGACACATGCTTCAAACGCTGAAATTTTGATTTCTATGATGTTCATATGCCTTTGACGTCATATGACGTCACACTTGAAATATGCAACAAAAGTTTATACGCGGTCCAGAGCCATTGTTTATGAACCGATTTTATCACAATTTTCACAGAATGTATATATTAAGTTCTAGTTGTGCATCCCGGTGTCCGTTTTCCAAAATTCGAAAAGTCCAAGGTTCTATGGCGATTCCAAGATTCGAACCAAGGTTGTAAATTTCAAATTCTTATAAAATCGGTCCTATTTGAGATAGAAAGATGATATTGGGTCAGTATATAGGTCTCTGGGAGTCTTAAAAATTTTGTCAATATAAATGTCATATGACGTCACGTGACGTCATTATATGTTAATGAATTTCTAATACTAACAAGATTATTTCTATATGTTGAAATTTTCGAAGGGCAATGAAAATTGAATGCCGCATGCTTTTGATGCTGAAATTTCGATTTCAATGATTTTCAGAAGCCTATGACGTCATATGACGTCACATTTGAAATTGACTACGAAAGTTTGTACACGATCCAGAGCCATTATTAATGGGCCGATTTTCATCAAATTTTCACAGAATGTGTATATTAAGTTCTAGTTGTGCATCTCTGTGTCCGTTTTCAAAATTCGAAAAGTCCATGGTTCTATAGCGAATTCAAGATTCGAACCAAGGTCGTTAATTTTTAAATGCTTATAACATCGGTCCTATTTGAGATAGAAAAGTGATATTTAGTCAGTATATAGGTCTCTAAGAGACTTAAACATTTTGTGAAAATAAACGTCATATGATGTCACGTGACGTCAGTATATGATAATGTATTTCTAATATTAACAAGAGTATTTCTATATGTTGAAATTGTCGAAGGGCAATGAAAATTTAATGGCAAATGAAACAGACGCTGAAATTTCAATTTCAATGATTTTTAGAAGCCTATGACGTCATATGACGTCACATTTGAAATTGACTACGAAAGTTTGTACATGGACCAGAGCCATTATTAATGGGCCGATTTTCATCAAATTTTCACAGAATGTGTATATTACGTTCTTATTGTGTAAACCGGTGTCCGTTTTTTAAAATTCGAAAAGTCCAAGCATCTATGGCGGATCCAAGATTCGAACCAAGGACGTCAATTTTTAAATGCTTATAAAAACTGTCCTATTTGAGATAGAAAGTTGACATTTTGTCAGTTAGTAGGTCTCTGAGTGTCTTAACAATTATGTGAAAATAAACGTCATATGACGTCACGTGACGTCATTTTTTATTATTATTATTCTTTTCTTCTTCCTAACTAAACGCTTATTTTAATATGTTGCAATAGTCCTAGGACGATGAAATTTTTATGGGTTATTAGTCACGTGAGGAAATTTTGATTTCAATGAATGAAAGCACCCTATGACGTCGCATGACGTCACAGCTAAAAATATTTAAAAATGGTGTTCGCGCTCTACAGCCGTCATTTATGGTCGGATTTTCTTGAAGTTTTCACAGATGGTACATCTTGAAACTAAGGTGTGCATATCCTGTCAGCTAACCGAAATTCCAAAAGACCGAAGTTCTGTGGCTGAAATAAGATTCGAACATAGGACCGAAAATTTCATTTTAGGATTAAAGAGCTTCAGGATGAGATATAAAGTTGAAACTTACACAGTTTGCAGTTCTGCAGAATTTCTTAATATATTTTGAGTCGTGAAGTCAAATGTCGTCATGTGACGTCATAAGCATACATCTTAATTTTCATTTTAGGGCAATGATTTCGACATGATGCCAGTTGTTCAGAATAATGAAAATTTTAGAGTTATGACAGTAAAGTATGCGCTTGTGAACAAAAGCATCTTCAGTACCCTATGACTTCATATGACGTCAGAGCTAAAAATAGTGAAAAATGGTGTTCACGCTCTATAGCCGTTATTTATGGTCGGATTTTCTTCAAATTTTCACAGATGTTACATCTGAAACTAAGGTGTGCATATCCTGTCAGCTAACCGAAATTCCGAAAGACCGAAGTTCTGTGGCTTAAATAAGATTCGAACATAGGACTGAAAATTTCATTTTAGAATTAAAGAGCTTCAGGATGAGATAGAAAGTTGAAACTTACACAGTTTGCAGTTCTGCAGAATTTCTTAATATATTTTGAGTCGTGACGTCAAATGTCGTCATGAGACGTCATAAGCATACTTCTAAATTTTCATTTTAGGGCAATGATTTCGACATGATGCCAGTTGTTCAGAATAATGAAAAGTTTAGAGTTATGACAGTAAAGTATGCGCTTTTGAACAAAAGCATCTTCAGAACGCTATGACGTCACCTGATGTCAGAGCTTAAAATAGTGAAAAATGGTATTCGCGCTCTACAGCCGCCATTTATGGTCGGATTTTCTTCAAATTTTCACAGATGGTACACCTTGAAACTAAGGTGTAGATACCATGCCAGCTTACCGAAATTTCGAAAACCGAAGTTCTGTGGCTGAAGTAAGATTCGAACATAGGACCAAAAATATCATTTTAGGATTGAAGAGCTTCAGGATGAGATAGAAAGTTGAAACTTACACAGTTCTGCAGCATTTCTACAAATATTTTGAATCGTGACGTCAGAGAACGTCATAAGCATACCACTTAATTTTAATTTGGGGCAATGATTTCGACATGATGCCAGTTGTTCAGAATAATGAAAATTTTAGAGTTATGACAGTAAAGTATGCGCTTGTGAACAAAAGCATCTTCAGTACCCTATGACTTCATATGACGTCAGAGCTAAAAATAGTGAAAAATGGTGTTCACGCTCTATAGCCGTTATTTATGGTCGGATTTTCTTCAAATTTTCACAGATGTTACATCATGAAACTAAGGTGTGCATATCCTGTCAGCTAACCTTAATTCCGAAAAACCGAAGTATTGTGGCTGAAGTAAGATTCGAACATTGGACCAAAAGTTTCATTTTAGGGTTAAAGAACTTAAGGATGAGATAGAACTTCGGTTGAAACTTACACAGTTTGCAGTTCTGCAGAATTTCTTTATATATTTTCAGTCGTGACGTCATATGACGTTATAAGCATACTAGTACTACTGCTACTTATATTTTTTTACTTCGTAACTAAACGCTTATTTTTCGCGGAATATAATGTCAATTGTATGAGCATGAAATACTACCAGAGGTGAGTCATTACATGAAACTTCTATCTCCTGCATTTTGCATTAACACAGGTTGCAGAAATTCCTATCATTCGTTTAGACGAATGACATCTAGTTATTTTTTTTTTCTTCCTAACTAAACGCTTATTTTTCTATGTTGCAATACTCCTAGGACGATTAAATTTTTAGGACTTATTAGTCACGTTTGGAAATTTTGATTTCTATGATTTTCATATGCCTAAGACGTCATATGACGTCACACTTGAAATATGCAACAAAAGTTTGTACGCGGTCTACAGCCATTGTTTATGAACCGATATTCATCAAATTTTCACAGAATGTGTATATTAAGTTCCGGTGTCTGTTTTTCAAAATTCGAAAAGTCCAAGGTTCTATGGCGATTCCAAGATTGGAACCAAGGTCGTAAATTTTCAAATTCTTATAAAATCGGTCGTATTTGAGATAGAAAAATGATATTGGGTCAGTATATAGGTCTCTGGGAGCATTCTACTACTACTGCTACTTATTTTTTTTTTCTTCGTAACTAAACGCTTATTTTTCGCGGAATATAATGTCAATTTTTCAGCATGAACATGAAATACTACCAGAGGTGAGTCATTACATGAAACTTCTATCTCCTGCTTTTTGCATTAACACAGGTTGCAGAAAGTCCTATCATTCGTGTAGACGAATGACATCTAGTTCTTCTTCTTCTTATTCTTTTTTCTTCCTCTTATATTTGTGTTAATTTCGAGGTGTTGCCATTGACTCAAAACAATGAAAATTTTATGGCATATATTTCAAACCATGGGCTTTCGGATGCAATGAGTATTATATTAATACGACGTCATATAAAGTCAGATTTGACGTCAGGTGAAAAAGTTTGTACGCGGTCTACAGCTATTATTTCTGAACCGATTTTCATCAAAATTTCACAGAATGTGTATGTTAGGCTCTAGTTGTGCATCCCCGTGTCCGTTTTTCCAAATTCGAAAAGGCAAAGGTTTTATGGCGAATCAAAGAATCGAACCATTGACGTCAAATTTCAAATGCGTATAAAATCGCTTCCAGAAAAGCTAGAAAGCTGATATTTAGATTGATTATTAGTCTCTATGTCTTCTTTACATTCTGAAAAGATGAACGCCATATGACGTCACATGACGTCATAATGCTATTAAAACTTTCGTATTAAAACTTAGCGGTTTTTAAACACTGTAGGCTTTATTTTTTGTATGATTTGCTTGAAATTTTGTCTGAAGATGCAGTATTAGATTTTATGGAGCCATGTCACTTCCGTTTTCGGGAAATCCCATAGGTCAAGGTCATATATCAATTATCGGATTTTTCTTCGGCCTTAAATATCTCAAAAACGGTAAATATACTATCGAGACACTATACGTATAATTTGTAGTGCTTAGAAAGACCTTTCAGATGATATTTAGTTTTTGATGATCAGGGTTGAATCGGTTGAGTTATGGAGGAAAAATGAAAATTTGGTAACCCCCAGTGTGTTTAACTGTTTATATCTCGAAAACCTTTGATTTTTGAAAATATGATGTTTGGCCGTTCGTTTGATGCTTAAAGTTTAATGATTGACCTAAGATTCATGGAGTAATGGGGAAAAAACGAAATTCGTGCATATAGCTTTGCTGATTTTTTCATTTTTCAGGAGGTTTAAAAGCTTGTATCTCAAAAAATATTAAAAATATTCCTATAGATAAAGCATGTGAAATGTAGAGAATTTTAAGACGATTATTTTGGTACCCAAAGTTTTGAAATTGAAGTTACATCAAAAATAAGAATTTAAACATGTAGAATTTCAGCGATTTTGCCGTTATGTAAGAGTTTCACGGCTTATATCTTAAAACTCATAATTAATAAGTCAACACATTAAGCAAGTTAGATGTAGAGAATTTTAAGACGATTATTTTGGCACCTAGAGTTTTGAAATTGATCAAGAAATAAGAAAGTTACATAAAAAATACGAATTTAAAGCCAATTGTATGAATTTTCATAAAATATCCTACTTTCGCTTTAACCTTAGTTGAAGCATTTTCGGAAAATGTAAGTTTACAGATACGTATTAGTCATATAAATTGCAAAAAAAAAACTTTTTACTTATATCATATTGATATTACTAGCTAAACAAGTGTACCGTTCCCGGTGTCCTAGTGGTTAGAGCGTCCGCCTCGGGAGCGGGAGGTCGTGGGTTCGATACCAAAGTCGAAAAAAATGGTACTGTTATAGCTCCCTTGCTTGACGCTCAGCATATAAGGGTAGTTGCAGGACTGGTTGGCTCGGTATCAGGATAATGTGACTGGGTGTGGTATCATGCCACATGTCTACGGCGTGATACTGCAGTGTGGCAGCACTATAACTGCATTAAGTAGACATCGTCTCCAAATGACTGAAATACTGTCGGTGGGACGTTAAACCCAACAAACAAACTAAACAAGTGTTGACAATGATTTAATGTTTTGTCAAATCATTTTATTTACGTTACTTATACATATCAGTTGCAGCATTGCGTTACCCATAATCCTTTGAGCGTTTTGACACATGTCATTTAGACCGTTGTTGAAACATTGCAATTTCCCGACTTTATTGTTGCATCAAGCGATAAATGTTGTACTAGCTATATTCCAAATTTATGATAAATGATAATCTATGTGAAAATATATGTTATAGTACAATGTAATTTAATTGCCAGCTTGAGATACCATGAGCGTGTTAAGTTAGACGTTTGAAACAAAATGAGCAACACATGTCATCCGTTCAAGACGCTGCAAGCTAATTTGTCCGTTAGCTAAAAGCGCAAAATGAAGTAACTTTGTGTAATACAGTCTTCTCGATCGTATATACAAGCGTTATTGGCCGATTTTATGTAAATTTCCTACTTTCGGTTTTGTCGTTGCGCGGGAGGTCTCTCTGCACACCTTTTTGAAGCACAGACAGACTCTCTGCAATTACCACAGGCAAGCTCTCTGCATTTTTTTTAAAAGCATGCTGCCTGCGTACTTTGTGTTTTATTGTTGTGAAATAACAGTTTCATGCTTCTTGCCTTTCCAGTGTTTTTTTTTCACTGTTTGGGGGGAAAGGAATCCGGACCCAAAGGGGGTGGGAGTGAGCTTAAAAGGGGGATTATTCTGCTATGTATTATGTAAACCTCTTATTTAATGATGTTTTTTTGCATAAAATATAAAAAGACCAATGATACAACATGTTTGAACAGTTTTATTAAGAATATAACAGTTAAAAAATGTAGCAGTGAGTCCATGCACACAGTGGTAGGTAAACTGTCATAGTAATGGGGGGGGGGGGGGGGGAGTGAAAGAAAATAGAACATAGGGGATGGGGGATGCCGCCTATATTCTCCGAATAATTTGAACAAAAAACAAAAACAAAACAAACAAACAAATAATGCATTCTATTGTTCTAATACACACCGTTTATTCTCTCCTATGTAAGAAGTAGGATAGGCTGTCAGTTTGTTGCGAAATATTCAACAACTTTCGATTAGGATTAGGATTAAAACTCTTTGGCTGCAAATTGCCGCGAGATATGAGTGTTCCTTCTCACATTTATATTGTTCATTCATACTGAAAAAAACAACAACAAAAAAACAACTTAAACTAAGCCTATCGCGTTGCTACGGCAACTGAAAGTGATATTAAAGTCAATATTTAAAACAGATAAATTAATATTCATTTTCTTAAAAAAATGTGACATAGGCCTTGTAAAATCCGAAATCCGTCAAACATATAAACAACAATCTAACTGCTGCATAAATACTCCTAGACTTTGAAATTACACAAGTAAATCCGTTGTAAATTTAATGAATTAACAGTGACGTATCTGTTAGCAACAATCACATATTTCGAAATACGCTTATAAAATAAATTTACTTTCTTCAGTACGATGTTTAAGAATAATAAAATGATTATATAAAATGCCTATTATTTTATAATCATTATATTGTATGTAAGTTACGTCCCTAGGGCCTTGTTGGTTTTTATTATTTACTTTCGCTTTGTCAAGCATGTTAATGTGTAAACTGATAAAGTTAGCACAAAGTTAAAAATAATAGACTCATTAATTAATACAATATCTTTTTCATGTTTGATTCTCTCTCTCTCTCTCTCTCTCTCTCTTTTTTGAAGGAACATGCAATAGTGGCGATTCAAATTATGAGAATTTTTGTAATAAACAATACCCTAGAGGAAATTTTTTTATATTTTATATCAACAAAATATAAAAAAAAAAAAAAAAAAAGGTAAGTAAACATATATTTTTAACAGATTTGTATCTGCTACGAAACAATACAAATAACATGCAAAGTACGAAATTAAATACACAAACTAGATTTCTTTTGTTCTGGACAAAAGAAAGGGCTTTCTGCACTGCAAACAATGTCAAACTTGATCATACTTATTTAGTTTTCTGAAATACACCATCTTCAAAAATTGAAGAAAAACCCTCCCGAATTGACAGCTGTAGAGTGCTAACATAAATAAATAGCAGAGGAAATCTGTGATGTCATATAACATAATTTAAATTTTAAAGTCATTGCAATCAAAAGGGAATATGTGGCTTTGTTTTCAGTTATAATTTCATAATGCTAATTATTCCAGAACCATCTTTAAGATAACTACAATAATACTCAATCTTCTTGTTCTGCAAGGGAATGAAGTATCACTAGTCCTCTTCACATGCTAAAAAGGTATACAAGATTCCTTTTCTACGAAATATTCATTTCTCATATCTTCATTGAAGTTTCTTGTTCAATTGAAGGGGGCACAGAGCATTAAAATACATTACTGTTTCACATTTTACCTTTAATGTAACAGAAATAAAATTTAGAATAATATGTTGGATCAACTGCAGAAGCACAAGGAAATTTTTTTTCTTCAGAAATTCTTACTTTATGCAACTTCCTTATATATGTCCGATTTAAAAACCCGGAACTACTACCATTCGACAAATAACTTAATAATTAATAGACTGATCATTAAGATCTGCATAGCATTAGAACCGCATTGCATCATGATAAAAATATTGTTCTTTATGATATTTTCAACAACAGGGCCAAGTTGGCCCTAAAGACTCTCACCTTAGAAAAACTGCTTTCATTGCCTGTACAAGTTACGAAATTATAGCAAAGTTGTACTGAAGACATAATCCATCAGATTATTTATAATTCCACGAACTCAAGAGAGCCTGTTGTCGAAATTTGAAGTCAAACTTGAATGAAAAATTATGGCTTAAAACACACAAATTTAAACATCAATAGGGGCGTAACTCCTGACCTAATTGGCAGATGTCAGCATTATTATCGAACTTGGCAGAAAGAATATGGCTATAAACATTGTCATAGATGATTCTTAAGAAATGAGGATGCTAGGGTGCAAACAAACTAAAAATTGACATTTTTTAATTTTAAAGGAGCATAACTCATGACCTTATGAGCCGATATGGACATTCATCGATTCTTATAGCTCATCTTGAGCACATGTGCTCAGGTGAGCTAAGAATTAATAGTTTCTTAGAATAAAGCAATCAAGTGATCAGGACTAACTGCAGAAGTGCATGAAAGAACGGTTTAAATTAATTTTTATTCCTCATCTAAATTCCTTATATGATGTCCAATTTTAAACAAGAGAGGCCCTGTGTCGCTCACCTGAGTAAGATAGCTGTGTAAGGCATAATGACAAAAAATCTGGCATATAAAGTGTTTTTCTAACATTTGACTAAGTGACCTACATATTGATCCTACCTGAATTTACACTCAACTGGGAATTCATGCCGTCATCATTCATATCAAGGTTAATGAAGACTGGGACAAAAATGTAGGCCTCTAGAGTGTTCACAAGATTTTTCTAAGATTTGACCTGGTGACCTAGTTTTTTACCTCACGAGACTCTTTTTCGAATTCATCCAATATATCAATTAGACAAACATCCTGAGCAAATCTATTGAAGATTGGGCTAAAACTGTGGCCTCTAGAGAGTTCACAGGGTTTTTCTTAGATTTGACCTGGTGACCTAGTTTTTGATTCCACATGACCCAATTTTCAAACTCATGCAAGATATAATGTAGAAAAACATCCTGACCAAAATTTATGAAGATTGGGCCAAAAAACTGTGGCCTGGTAGAGTGTTCACAAGGTTTTTTATAAGATCTGACCTGGTGACCTAGTTTTTGACCTCACATTACCCATTTTCGAACTCATCCAAGATATCATATAGACAAACAATCTGACCATTTTTCATGAAGATTGGCTTAAAACTGTGGCCTCTAGAGTGTTCAGAAGGTTTTCCTAAGATTTGACCTGGTGACCTACTTTTTGACCCCACATGACCCAATTTCGAACTCATCTGAGATATCATGTAGACAAACATTCTGACCAAGTTTCATGAAGATTGGGCCAAAACTGTGGCCTGTAGAGTGTTCACAAGGTTTTTCTAAGATTTGACCTGGTGACCTAGTTTTTGACCCCACATGAACCAATTTCAAACTCATCCGAGATATCATGTAGACAAATATCCTGACCAAATTTTATGAAGATTGGGCCAAAACTGTGGCCTCTAGAGTGTTCACAAGGTTTTCAAGGATTTGACCTAGTGGCCTAGTTTTTGACCCCACATGACCCAATTTCGAACTCATCCGAGATATTATGTAGACAAACATCCTGACTAAATTTCATGAAGATTGGGCTAAATTTGTGGCCTCTAAAGTGTTCAGAAGGTTTTTCTAAGATTTGACCTAGTGACCAATTTTTTTTACTCCACATGACCCAATTTCGAACACCTCCGAGATATCATGTAGACAAACACCCTAACTAAGTTTCATGAAGATTGGGCCAAAACTGTGGCCTCTAGTGTGTTCACAAGCAATTGTTGACGACGGACAACTGACGACGCACGACGCACGACGGACAAAAGGCGATCACAAAAGCTCATCCGAGCACAAGTGCTCAGGTGAGCTAAAAAGAAAGGCCTTTATATTTCCAACATTTCACGTGTTTCATGTTTCAACTTTTCTTTTACGTGCTCTGAGATATAGAAAGTTATTTTTCAAAGAAACGGCAAAAAAATCGGCAAAACGATGTTCATGTCTATTATTGCCCTTCGACAAATAACTTTATAATTAATGGTCCGATCATTAAAATCTTCATACCATTAGAACCGCATTGCATCACGCTAATAATACTGTTCTTTATGTTATTTTCAAAAATTAATAGTTTCTTAGAAAAAACAATCAAATGATAGGGACTAACTGCAGAAATGCATGAAAGGAACGGTTTAAATGAATTCTTATTTCTCATCTAACTTCCTTATAGGATATCCGATGTCCAATTTTAAAACGCTAGGTACCATTAGAAAGGCCTTTGAAATTTCCAACATTTCACGTGTTTCATGTTTCAACTTTTCTATTACGGGCTCTGAGGTATAAAAAGTTATTTTTAAATAAAACGGCAAAAATCGGCAAAAAAGATGTTCATGTCTATTATTGCCTTTCGGCAAATAACTTTATAATTTATGGTCCATTCATTAAAATCTGCATATCATTAGAACCACATTACATCATGCAAAAAATAATTGTATGTTATTTTTAAAAAATCATTAGTTTCTACGAAAAAAAAAAAGGAATCAAGTGATCGGGACTTAATGCGGGAGTGCATGAAAGAACGGTTTTACTGCATTCTTAGTTTTCATGTAACTTCCTTATATTAAATCCAATTTTAAAAAGCTAGGTACCGTTAGAAAGGTCTTTTGATTTCCCACAATTCCCTTGCTTCATAATTGTATGTATCTTTAAACACTTTGTAGATACGGGAGTTTAAACCTTGAGCATACTTCAAAAATCGGGATAAAATATGTTCAAAACGTTTTGTTTTTCCCTATAACTTAATGAATATTAGGTCAATCTTTAAAATTTAAACACCAAAAGAACGGCCGGGCATTGATCTACAAATCATATTCATACTCTTATTAACAAAAATCAATAATTATCCAGATATAAGTAGTAAAGTGCGCTTAGGGTTGCAACATCTTTGTTTTTCTGCAATAACTCAACTGATTTAATGCCGATCTTCAAAAACTATATATCATCTGAAAGGTCTTTCAAAGCACTACAAATTATACGCATAGTGTCTCGATAAAATATTTTTCGTTTTTTAAATATTTAAGGCCGAAGTAAAAACCGATAATTGACATGTGACCTTGACCTTAGCTATTTTCCGGAAGCGGAAGTGACTGATGACAATAAGAGGCTATGTTGCACCTTCAGTGAAAATTTTATGCAAATCGGTCAAAAACTTTGTCTTCCAGCGCTAAAAAAACGTATATTTTGGATAAAAATTTGATAACGCGTCATGACGTCAATTTACGTCATACGACGTCAGTCTTCTTAGAGCAGAAAGAAATCAATAGGACACATATTCTGTTTAACTTTCATGTTTCTAGCTTATCTGAGTGCTTCGTAATACTTCAATACATTTTCTGGTCCAAAGTTCGAAACTTGGTTCAGTCATAGATCCTTGATCTTTTCAAATATTGCAAAATGTATATAATCCTGCACAACAATAACTTAATATATAAATTCTGTAAAAAAATCAAGTAAATCGGTCCAGACATGACGGCTGTAGAGCGCGTACAAGCTTCGTAGCTTTTTTTTCAGCCCTGACGTCATGTGAAGTCACATGAAGAAAAAAAATATGACGATCAAAAGCGCCAAAGTCACTGTGCCTACTGTTAAATTTTCATGCTGCTAGCTCATTGGCAACCTGTTTTAATTTGAACCTCAAAAGGAAGAAAAAAGTAGAATAATAATAATAAGAAAAAAACATAACAAACCCAATAGGTCTTTCTGCTTGAGGCAGAAAGCCCTAATTAGGGCTAAGGACCAATGAAATTATTCATTTTCCGTAAACAATAAGATAAACCATAGCTTGCAAATAGCCTGCTTGTGGTAAATGCAGAGAGTCTGCCGGTGCTTCAAAAAGTGATGTGCAGAGAGATCTCCCGTGCAACGACAAAACCGAAAATAGGGGGTTTCAAGAAATTTACATTAAAAACGGCCAATTTACCGATATCTTCTTGAAGAATATACTTAAAAGAATACATTCGATGGTCATATTATAGACATAATCAAAGCAATAACTGCTGAAGCCTGTAGAAAGTGCCGGAGTTGTGCTAATGTTGGTACATCACTAAACTGTTCGGCCGAGTTTCAGGTCGCAGTCGCTAATTTACACGCATATACTCTAATATTCCGTGCAATACTTAATATTGAGCAACTCACCTTTGAAAAGTGATCATTGGTCTGTTTCTTTTCCCTTCCGCCCAGCGTTTGCTAGTGTTTATGGCAGAGAATGACCGGTGCGAACGCAGAGAGCCTGCCGATATAGCGATTTCCGCAGAGAGCCTGCCGATATGGGTATGCACCGTGATTTACTATTTTATTCCCGCGACTGTACACGAAAATAAAAAAAAAAGAATTTTGATATGCAGAATTAATAGGTTTAAGTTTAATTGCTTATATTTTGAATACCTATAAAACCAGATCCAAATATGCTACAATGGAATTGTCGGGATTTTCAGGCCATTTATTGTCGTACCTAGAATACTACAAGTCAAGTTATAAGAAAGCGATATCAAAATAAAGATTTATTTATTTTTGCCATATGGCTTATTTCACAAAGTTTATGCATGAGAAGTCCATACGAAAAAAAAAAAGAGTAAAAGGTAGGGAATTTAATATATATTCTTTCTAGCGGTATTAATCTTTATATGTTTCAATGTTAGCAGAAAGTCCTATCATTCGTATCAACGAATGAAATCTAGTTATTATTATTCTTTTTTCCAACCTTTTCATGTTGCTATTTCATTAAGTTGCTGAAGGTCTAGAAATTCTATCAACAGACACCTGAAGCAATGGCATTTTGGAATATGTTGTTTTTATCTTCACATGCCGTCACATAACGTCAGAACTAAATATAGCTACCAAAGTTTGTACGCGCTGTACAGCCGTCATTTATGGACGGATTGTCATGGAATTTTCACAGAAGTTATATATTAAGACCTCATTGTGCAGGATTATATAGGTTTGCCAAGATTCGAAAGAACTAAGGTTCTATGGCGAATCCAAGATTCGAACCAAGGACGTCAAAGTTCAAATATAATAAAATCGATTCTAGATGAGATTGAAAGTTGATATTTGGCGAGATTATTCCACTCTGTGTTTCCTTTGCATTTTGTAAAGTTGAACGTCATATGGCGTCATCAAGTTGTATAGAATTTCCGATTTCTTGATGTCAATTTACTCATGTTGCAAAGGTTCATAGACAATGAAAATTAAATGTCCTATGTAAGTGATCATGAACATTTTGATTCAATGTTTAAAATTTTCATATGACGTCACATGACGTCAGAACTAAAAATAGCTACCAAAGTGTGTACGGGCTGTACAGCCGTCATTTATGGACGGATTGGCATGGAATTTTCACAGAAGTTATATATTAAGACCTCATTGTGCAGGATTATATAGGTTTGCCAAGATTCGAAAGAACTAAGGTTCTATGGCGAATCCAAGATTCGAACCAAGGACGTCAAATTTCAAATCCATATAAAATCGATTCTAGATGAGATTGAAAGTTGATATTTAGCGATATTATTCGTCTCTGTATTTCCTTTGCATTTTGTAAAGATGAACGTCATATGACGTCATATGACGTTATCAAGTTGTATAGAATTTCCGATTACTTGATGTCAATTTACTAATGTTGCAAGGGTTCATAAACAATGGAAATTGAAAGTCATTTGTAGGTGATCATGAACATTTTGAATCAATGTTTAAAATTTTCATATGACGTCACATGACGTCAGAACTAAAAATAGCTACCAAAGTTTGTACGCGATGTATAGCCGTCATTTATGGACTGATTGGCATGGAATTTTCACAGAAGTTATATATTACGATCTCATTGTGCAGGATTATATAGGTTTGCCAAGATTCGAAAGAACAAAGGTTTTATGGCGAATCCAAGATTCGAACTAAGGACGTCAAATTTCAAATACGTATAAAATCGTTTCTAGATGAGATAGAAAGTTGATATTTGGCGAGATTATATGTCTCTGTATTTCCTTTGCATTTTGTAAAGATGAACGTCATATGACGTCATATGACGTCATTAAGTTGTAAAGAATTTCCGATTTCTTGATGTCAATTTTACTCATGGTGCAAAGCTTCATAGACAATGAAAATTAAATGTCCTTTGTACATAATCAGGAATATTAAGATTCAATGTTTAAAATGTTCATATGACGTCACATGACGTCAGAGCTATAAATAACTATCAAAGTTTGTCCGCTCTGTACAGCCGTCATTTATTGATAGATTGGCATGGAATTTTCACAGAAGTTATATATTACGACCTCATTGTGCAGGATTATATAGGTTTGCCAAGATTCGAAAGAACTAAGGTTCTTTTGCGAATCCAAGATTCGAACCAAGGACGTCAAATTTTAAATACGTATAAAATCGTTTCTAGATGAGATAGAAATTTGATTTTTGGCGAGAGCTTATACGTCCCTGTGTTTCCTTTGAATTTTGTAAAGTTAAACGTCATATGACGTCATCAAATTGTAGAGAATTTCCAATTCCTGAATGTCAATTTACTCATGCTGCAAAGGTTCATAGACAATGAAAATTTAATGTCCTATGTAGGTAATCATGAACATTAAGATTTAAGTCCTATTGGGTTTGTACTGTTTTTTTTTCTTAGGACTTTTTCTTCTTATTGTTCTTTTATTCTTCCTCTTATATTTGTGTTAATTTCGATGTGTTGCCATTGACTCAGAACAATGAAACTTTTAAGGCATATATTTCACACCATGAGCTTTAGGGTGCAATGAATTTCATATTCATTTGACGTCAGATAACGTCAGACTTGACGTCAGGTGAAAAAGTTTGTACGCGGTCTACAGCCATTATTTCTTTACTGATTCAAAATTTCACAAAATGTGTATGTTAGGCTCTAGTTGTGCATCCCGTTGTCCGTTTTTCAAAATTCGAAAAGGCAATGGTTCTATGGCGAATCCAAGATTCGAACCATTGACGTCAACTTTCAAATGCATATAAAATCGCTTCCAGATGATCTATAAAGCTGATATTTGGACAGAATATAAGTCTCTAGGATTTCTTTATATTCTCAGAAGATGAACTTCATATGACGTCATATGACGTCATGAGGTGAAAAGTAATTTCTAATTTTTACCTATTAACTTCTATATGTTGGAATGGTCCGAGCACCTTGAAAATTTATAGGCCTAATGCTTCAGATAGAACATTTTGCATTTCAATGATTTTCATTTGCCTATGACGTGTTTTGACGTCAAACTTGACGTCGTCATAAAAGGTTTGTACGGGATCTACAACCATTATTTCTGGACCGATTTTCATCAAAATTCCACATATTGTGTATGTTACGCTCTAGTTGTTGCATCCCGGTGTCCGTTTTTCAATTTCAAAAAGCAAAAGTTTTATGGCGAATTCAAGATTCGAACCAATGACGTAAAATTTTCAAATACCTATTAAATCGCTTCCAGATGACATAGAAAGCTTATAGTTGGACAGATTATAAGTCTTTAATGTCCTATACATTCTGTGAGAACGCAAATTTGTATAAAATCGCTTTTCTTTCCGGAAATGTCATTTGACGTCATATGACGGCATACGGTCAAAAAGAATTTCTGATATCTACGCGTTCATTTTTATATATTGCAAAGGTCCCAGGAGCATGACAAATTTACTGCATTTATTTAAGACAATGAATATTTCATTTCATTGATTTTCTTATGTCTATGACGTCATATGACATCAAAATTGACGTTTTCTACACAAGTTTGTTCGCGGTTTACAGCCATTATTTCTGGACGGATTTTCATCAAAATTTCACAGAATGTGTATGTTACGTTCTAGTTGTGTCCGTTTTCCTAATTCGAAAAGGCAAATGTTTTATGGCTAATCCAAGATTAGAAGCATTGACGTCAATTTCAGTATAAGTCTTCAAGTCTTCTTTACATTCTGAGAAGATGAACGTCATATGACGTCATGTAACCTTATAAGGGCATTTTTTTTTTTAAATTTAACGGTTTTTAAGACCTGTATGCCTTATATTTTTGTTTGATTTGCATGAATTCTTACTGAAGGTGCAGCATTCGATCCTATGGATCTATGTCACTTCCATTTTTGGAAAAATGTTAAGTTCAATCATTGCTTATAAAATTGAAAATATCTAAAGCTAGACCGAATTATGTGACAATCGAATTGTAAGCATTTTCAATAAATTTGTTTTGTTACATAGTTTATAGAAATAGGCCAAGTTAAATGAAATTAATAAACAAGAGGACCATGATGGCCCTGAAACGCTCACCTGAGTACCATTGCTACAACTGATTACACGGTTTTTAAACAGACAAGAATTCTGATATAACTCAATCTTAAACATTTTAGCCCTGACAATACTACACACCAAATATATAAGCACTGGGCCTTATGGTTTCAGGGGAGAAGACTTAGTGCGGGGTCATTTATCTCCAAAGGGCCACCATTTTGAAAATCTTGATAATGAACCATTAGATGATACTACATACCAAAAATCTAAGCTTTAGGCCTTATGGATTCATAGTAGAAGATTTTTTTAAAGATTTTCCTATAAACTCTATGTAAAACAAGTGATCTAGTTGTGCATCCCGGTGTCCGTTTTTCCAAATTCGAAAAGGCAAATGTTTTATGGCGAATCCAAGATTCAAACGAATGAAGTCAAATTTCAAATGCGTATAAAATCGCTTCCAGAAGAACTTGAAAGCTGATATTTGGACTGAATATTAGTCTCTAGGTCTTCTTACATTCTGGAAAGATGAACACCATATGACGTCATGTGACGTCATAATGCTAATAAAATATTTGTATTAAAACTTAACGATTTTTAAGCCCTGAAGGCTTTATTTTTTTGTATGATTTGCTTGAAATTCTGTCTGAAGATGCAGTATTAGATTCTATGGAGCCATGTCACTTCCGTTTCCGGAAAATCCCAAAGGTCAAGGTCATATATAAATTATCGGGTTTTTCTTCGGCCTTAAATATCTCAAAAACGGTTAATATTCTATCGAGACACTATGGATATTATTTGTAGTGTTTTGAAAGACCTTTCAGATGATATTTAGTTTTTGATGATCGGGGTTAAATCGGTTGAGTTATGGCGGAAAAACGAATATTTGGTAACCCTCAGTGTGTTTAACAGTTTATATCTCGAAAACCTTTGATTTTTGAAAATATGATGATGAATATTATTTGTAGAGCAATGTTTGGCTGTTCTTTTGATGCTTAAAGTTTAATAATTGACCTAAGATTCATAGAGTAATGGGGGAAAAACTAAATTCGTGCATATAGCTTTGGTGATTTTTTTCATTTTTCAAAAGGTTTAAGAGCTTGTATCTCAAAAAATATTAAAAATATTCCTATAGATAGAGCATGTGAAATGTAGAGAATTTTAAGACAATTATTTTGGTTACTAAAGTTTTGAAATTGATCAAAGTATAAGGAAGTTACATCAAAAATAAGAATTTAAACATGAAGAATTTCAGCGATTTTGCCGTTATGTAAGAGTTTCACGGCTTATGTCTTAAAACTCATATGAAATAAGTCCTTACATTAAGCAAGTGGGATGTAGAGAATTTTAAGACGATTATTTTGGTACCTAAAGTTTTGAAATTGATCAAAGTATAAGGAAGTTACATCAAAAATAAGAATTTAAACATGTAGAATTTCAGCGATTTTGCCGTCATGTCAGAGTTTTACGGCTTATATCTTAAGAATCATTAGAAATAAGTCCTTACATTAAGCAAGTGAGATGTAGAGAAATTTAAGACGATTATTTTGGCACCTAGAGTTTTGAAATTGATCAAAACACAAGGAAGTTACATAAAAAATACGAATTTAAAGCCAATTGTAAGAATTTTCATAAAATATTCTACTTTCGCTTTCACCTTAACTGAAACATTTTCGGAAAATGTAAGTTTGCAAATATGTACTAGTCATTTAAATTGCAAATATCATATTGATATTACTAGCTAAACAAGTGTATCGTTCCCGGTGTCCTAGTGGTTAGAGTGTCCGCCTCGGGAGCCGGAGGTCGTGGGTTCGATACCAAAGTCGTAAAAAATGGTACAGTTATAGCTCCCTTGCTTGACGCTCAGCATATAAGGGTAGTTGCAGGACTGGTTGGCTCGGTATCAGGATAATGTGACTGGGTGTGGTATCATGCCACATGTTTACGGCGTGATACTGCAGTGTGGCAACACTATAACTGCATTAAGTAGATATTGTCTCCAAATAACTGAAATACTGTCGATGGGCCGTTTAACCCAACAAACAAACCAACTAAACAAGTGATGACAATGATTTAATGTTTTGTCAAATCAGTTTATTTACGTTACTTATACCTATCAGTTGCAGCATTGCGTTACCCATAATCCTTTGAGCGTTTTGACACATGTCATTTAGACCGTTGTTGAAACGTTGCAATTTCCCGACTTTATTGTTGCATCAATCGATAAATATTGTACAAGCTATATTCCAAATTTATGATAAGTAATAACCTTTGTGAAAATATATGGTATTGTACAATGTAATTTAATTGCCAGCTTGAGAAACCATGAGCGTGTATAAGTGTAGACGTTTGAAACAAAATGATCAACACATGTCATCCGTTCAAGACGCTGCAAGCTAATTTGTCCGTTAGGTAAAAGCGCAAAATGGAGTAGCTTTGTGTAATACAGTCGTCTCGATCGTATGTACAAGCGTTATTGGAATTTAACTCATGAGGCTACACGCGTCGACGATTCTATTGCATGGTAGTATTTACTATTTTATTCCCGCGACTGTTCACGAAAAAAAAATTGATATGCAGAATTAAGAGGTTTTAGTTTAATTGCTTATATTTTGAATACCTATAAAACTAGATCCAAACATGCTACAGTGGAATTGTCGGGGATTTTCAGGCCATTTATTTTGGTACATAGAATACTAAAATAGGTCAAGTTACAAGAAAGCGATATCAAAATAAAGATTTATACGGTGGCATATTTCTGCCAGCGACTTATCCACTTAACTATGCTGAAACTTTTCTGAAAAATTGTCACATATTCAGTTAGTATCTGGCAAATTTTCAAGTTATCTACATAGGTATCTTAACAGGACTAAACTGTCTGTTAGTGCCCACTACTGCCAATCACATATTCACTTATTTTAACTGGATATCATGCCTTTTTCCAGATAATTATGTGAAAAAATGCTTGTTATCCATATAATTTAACTGACTAATTTGAAAAAAGGCGATATATCCAGTTATCTTAAGTGAATATATGGCTGGCAGTAGTGGGCACTAACAGGCAGTTTTGTTCTGTTAAGATACCTAAGAGGATAACACAAAAGTTTTCTACTTGCCAGATACTGACTATTTGACAATTTTTCAGAAAAATTTCGACATAGCTAAGTGGATAAGTGACTAGCAGAAATATGCCACCATAGATTTATTTATTTTTGCTATATAGCTTATTTCACAAAGTTCATGCAGGAGAAGTCCATACGAAAAAAAAAGTAAAAGGTAGGGAATTTAATATATATTATTTCTAACGGTATTAATCTTTATATTTTTCAATGTTAGCAGAAAGTCCATCATTCGTATCAACGAATGAAATCTAGATGCTGAAATTTTGATTTCTATTATTTTCTTATTTCTATGACGTCAGGTGACGGCACACTTGACGTTGTCTACAAAAGGTTGTACGCGGTCTACAGCCATTATTTCTGGACCAATTTTCATCAAAATTTCACGTGATATGTATGTTAGGCTCTAGTTGTGCCTTCCAGTGTCCGTTTTCAAAGTTCGAAAATGCAATAGTTCTATGGCGAATCCAAGATTCGAACCATGGACGTCAAATTACAAATGCGTATAAAATCGCTTAGAAATGAGCTAGAAAGATGATATTTGGACAAAATATAAATCTCAAGTGTTTCTTTAAATTCTCTGAAGATGAACGTCATATGACGTTATATGTTGTACACCTTCGAGCACCTTGAAAATTTAATACCCTATGCTTCAGATAGAACAATTTGCATTTCAATAATTTTCATTTGACTATGACGTGTTTTGACGTCAAACTTGACGTCGTCTAAAAATAATTGTACGCGGTCTACAGCCATTATTTCTGGGCCGATTTTCATCAAAACTTCACAGAATATGCATGTTGGGCTCGAGTTGTGCCTTCCGGTGTCCGTTTTTCAAAATTCGAAAATGCAATAGTTCTATGGCGAATCTAATAATCGAACCATTGACGTCAAATTTCAAATGCGTATAAAATCGCTTCGAAATGAGCTAGAAAGATTATATTTGGATAGAAGATAAATCCCCAGGGTTTCTTTACATTCTCTGAAGTTGAACGTCATATGGCGTCAAATGACGTCATGAGGTGAAAAGTAATTTCTAATATTTACGTGTTAATTTTTTTATGTTGTACACATTCGAGCACCTTGAACATTTAATAGCATATGCTTCAGATAGAACAATTTGCATTTCAATAATTTTCATTTGACTTTGACGTGTTTTGACGTCAAACTTGACGTCGTCTAAAAATATTTGTACGCGGTCTACAGCCATTATTTCTGGGCCGATTTGCATCAAAATTTCCGAGAATGTGTATGTTAGAGTCAAGTTGTGCCTTCCGGTGTCCGTTTTTCCAAATTCGAAAATGCAAAGGTTTTATAGCGAATCGAAGATTCGAATCATTGACGTCAAATTTCAAATACGTATAAAATCGTTTCCAGATGAATTAGAAATCTAATATTTGGACAGTATATAAGTCTCAAAGTCTGCTTTCAATTCTATGAAGATGAACGTCATTTAACGTCATATGACGTCATAAGGTCAAAAATTATTTCTGATATATACGCGTTAATTTAAATATGTTGTTTACTTCCCAGGACCATGGAAATCTAATGCTATATACATCAATCCATGGGCTTTAGAATGCAATGTAATTCATATTAATGTGATGTTATATCACGTCAGATTTGACGTCAGGACAAAAAAGTTTTACGCGGTTTACAGCCATTATTTTTGGACCGATTTTCCTCAAAATTTCACAGAATGTATATGTAACGCTCTAGTTGTGTGTCCCGGGTCCCGTTTTAACAATTCGGAAAGGCAATGGTTCTATGGCGAATCCAAGTTTCGAACCATTGACGTCAAATTTCAAATACATATAAAATCGCTTCCAGATGTTTTAGAAAGTTGATATTTGGACTGAATTTTAGTCTTTAAGACTTATTTATATTCTGTGAGGATAAACGTCATTTGATGTCATAAGGTCAAAAAGAATGTTAATATATCTACGCGTTAATTTCTATAAGTTGCAAAGTTGCAAGGAGCATGAAAAAAAAATACTTGATATATTTAAGATACTTAATATTTCATTTTATTGATTTTCTAATGCTTATGACGTCATATGACATCAAACTTGACGTTGTCTACACAAGCTTGTACGCGGTCTACAGCCATTTTTACAGGATGGAATTCGAATTGTAAGCATTTTAAATAAATTTGATTTGTAACATAGATTATGAAAATAGTCGAAGTTAAAAAAATCGATATAAAAAATGATTTTCAGTTACTTTTGCGATATCCTCAAAGTTAAACGGTTTATTTTTCAAAGTTTATTTAAGTTATGGCCATACAAAAGCAAGTTAAAGGCTGGAATTTCATATCCTTTTACTTTTTTTGCTTTTAAGTGTTTGACAAATGTAGCAGAAAGTACTATCATTCGTATCAACGAATGAAATCTAGGTAGGGCTTTCTGCCTCAGGTAGAAAGACCTATTGGGTTTGTTATGTTTTTTCTTATTATTATTAGGGCTTTCTGCCTCAAGCAGAAAGACCTTTTGGGTTTGTTATGTTTTTTCTTATTAGGACTTTCTGCCTAAAGCAGAAAGTCCTATTTGGTTTGTACTGTTTATTCTTCTTCTTCTTCTTTTTAGGACTTTCTGCCTAAAGCAGAAATTCCTATTGGGTTTGTACTGTTTATTCTTCTTCTTCTTCTTCTTCTCCTTCTTATTAGGGCTTTCTGCTTTTCGCAGAAAGACCTATTGGGTTTGTTCTGTCTTTTATTATTATTAGGACTTTCTGCCTACAGGCAGAAAGTCATATTGGGTTTGTACTGTTTTTTTATTATTCTTCTGCTTCTTCTTCTTCTTCTTATTCTTTTTTTCTTCCTCTTATATTTGTGTTAATTTCGAGGTGTTGCCATTGACTCAGAACAATGAAAATTTTATGGCATATATTTCAAACCATGAGCTTTCGGATGCAATGAATTGTATATTCATATGACGTCATATAACGTCAGATTTGACGTCAGGTGAAAAAGTTTGTACGCGGTCTACAGCCATTATTTCTGGATCGATTTTCATCAAAATTTCACAGAATGTGTATGTTAGGCTCTAGTTGTGCATCCCGGTGTCCGTTTTTCCAAATTCGAAAAGGCAAATGTTTTATGGCGAATCCAAGATTCGAACCTATGACGTCAAATTTCAAATGCGTATAAAATCGCTTCCAGAAAAGCTAGAAAGCTGAGATTTAGGCTGAATATTAGTTTCCAGATCTTCTATACATTCTGAAAAGATGAACGCGATATGACGTCACATGACGTCATAATGCTCTTAAAACTTTCGTATTAAAACTTAACGGTTTTTAAGCCCTGTAGGCTTTATTTTTTGCATGATTTACTTGAAATTTTGTCTGAAGATGCAGTATTAGAATCTATAGAGCCATGTCACTTCCGTTTCCGAAAAGTCCCAAAGGTCAAGGTCATATATCAATTATCGGGTTTTTCTTCGGCCTTAAATATCTCAAAAACGGTAAATATTCTATCGAGACACTATGCGTATAATTTGTAGTGCTTAGAAAGACCTTTCAGATTATATTTAGTTTTTGATGATCGGGGTTGAATCGGTTGAGTTATGGCGGAAAAAACAAAATTCGGTAACCCTCAGTGTGTTTAACAGTTTATATCTCGAAATTCTTTGATTTTTGAAAATATGATGATGAATATTATTTGTAGAGCAATGTTTGGCCGTTCTTTTGATGCTTAAAGTTTAATGATTGACCTAAGATTCATGGAGTAATGGGGAAAAAACGAAATTCGTGCATATAGCTTTGGTGATTTTTTCATTTTTCAAGAGGTTTAAGAGCTTGTATCTCAAAAAGTATTAAAAATATTCCTATAGATAAAGCGTGTGAAATGTAGAGAATTTTAAGACGATTATTTTGGTACCTAAAGTTTTGAAATTGATCAAAGTATAAGGAAATAACATCAAAAATAAAAATTTAAACATATAGAATTTCAGCGATTTTGCCGTCATGTCAGAATTTTACGACTTATATCTTAAGAATCATTAGAAATAAGTTTTACATTAAGCAAGTGAGATGTAGAGAATTTTAAGACGATTATTTTGGCACCTAGAGTTTTGAAATTGATCAAGAAATAAGGAAGTTACATAAAAAATACGAATATAAAGCCATTTGTAAGAATTTTCAAAAAAATTTTGGAAAAAATTTTATTTAATATAAAATAAGAAAAAAAAACTTTTTACTTATATCATATTGATATTACTAGCTAAACAGGTGTACCGTTCCCGGTGGCCGAGTGTTTAGAGCGTCCGCCTCGAGAGCGGGAGGTCGTGGGTTCGATACCAAAGTCGTAAAAAATGGTACTGTTATAGCTCCCTTGCTTGACACTTAGCATATAAGGGTAGTTGCAGGACTGGTTGGCCCGGTATCAGGATAATGTGACTGGGTGTGATATCATGCCACATGTCTACGACGTGATACTGCAGTGTGGCAGCACTATAACTGCATTAAGTAGACATCGTCTCCAAATGACTGAAATACTGTCGGTGGGACGTTAAACCGAACAAACAAACAAACAAATTAAACAAGTGTTGACAATGATTTAATGTTTTGTCAAATCATTTTATTTACGTTACTTATGAATATCAGTTGCAGCATTGTGTTACCCATAATCCTTTGAGCGTTTTGACACATGTCATTTAGACCGTTGTTGAAACATTGCAATTTCCCGACTTTATTGTTGCATCTATCGATAAATGTTGTACAAGCTATATTCCAAATTTATGATAAATGATAACCTATGTGAAAATATATGTTATAGTACAATGTAATTTAATTGCCAGCTTGAGATACCATGAGCGTGTATAAGTGTAGACGTTTTAAACAAAATGATCAACACATGTCATCCGTTCAAGACGCTGCAAGCTAATTTGTCTGTAATGCGGCGTTCACACAGTGTCGATTATGGCTCCCGTTTGAGATCAGACAGCGCTACGACACGAAAAGCGAAAAAGTCGGATTACTATCCTCAATGTCCTATCATTGTCTGAACGCAGTCGTATATGTTCGTAACAGAGTCCTACGGATCGGGAATGGTCCGGAGAGGTCGGCCAAGCACTCCTGATAGTTAGGTGCGTCCCGTAACATTCGGGAAACTCAGCCGATTTTGTCTAGTCGGATTACAATCGTGACTATGTCGTGACAAATTCTGCTGTATCGGATCAGAATCGGATTGAGAACGGATAATCGGGACGAATTCTGCTGGAAACGGCTGGATCGGGACGCCTCCTGAACAATATCTGATTGTTGTCGTGATTAAATAAATGTCTTTTTACAGATTTTAATAAAAGTTTGAATTTCCAGCCACGAATCACAGGATCTTGATCAGACTTTTGACACATTTTAATCGGGAATGGTCCTATCAAGGACGGCAGTAAAAATCCTGAATGTGTGACCTAGGCCACAGGGACTTGCTCCCATACACACACACCACACACACACACACACTGTACATACACTATCAATAAGGGTGGACATCTTTTCAGGGGTCGACTCGCTTCAACTCCGTTTTTTCAAATCATTCAAATAAATCTATGAAGTTAACATACGGAATCACTCAAATATATATTTCTCTATCGAAATATACAAAATTGTCGTGAAAATAATCCTCCTTTGAATGTTTATTTGTTTGAAATATATGCGAATCCGAGAAAAGGACAACAACCTGGACCAGCAGCGCAGTACATTTCGGGATGATTCGGATTTTTACGCTGCGAAATTGGTCAGCGATATTGCGATTATTTTCCCGCAATCTGTCAAACCGTTAAATTTAAATTATTAAAGGGCTGACTATTCGGGCGTTGAAAGAAAAAAAACCCAGGCAGTATGGAGAAATCAGCGGTTTCTTGGTAATTTTCTTGTTGTAAAATAAATTATTTAAAGACTTAGATATAAATTCACTTGTCTGTGAGTGTGTGTTTTTAAATTGAAATAAATATCACAGGGATTTGAAGTTCAGTAATTTAAAATAAAATTCTGAAAATAATAGTACTCCATACATACAAAACATATTTTTTCTAATATATACGGAATACTAAATTCTACTGAACTTCAAATCCCTGTTACTTGTTTATTTTTGGAATATGGCTTATTTCAAAAAGTTCATGCATGAGAAGTCCATACGAAAAAAATAAAAAGTAAAAGGTAGGGAATTTAATATATATTCTTTCTAACGGAATTAATCTTTATATTTTTCAATGTTAGCAGAAAGTCCTATCATTCGTATCAACGAATGAAATCTAGTTATTATTCTTTTTTTCCAACCTTTTCATGTTGTTATTTCATTAAGTTGCTGAAGGTCTAGGACAAAGAAATCCTATCAACAGACACCTGAAGCAATGGCATTTTGGAAGATATTATCTTTATCTTCACAAGACGTCACATGACGTCAGAACTAAAAATAGCTACCAAAGTTTGTACGCGCTGTACAGCCGTCATTTATGGACGGATTGTCATGGAATTTTCACAGAAGTTATATATTTAGACCTCATTGTGCAGGATTCTATAGGTTTGCCAAGATTCGAAAGAACTAAGGTTCTATGTCGAATCCAAGATTCGAACCAAGGACGTCAAATTTCAAATCCATATAAAATCGATTCTAGATGAGATAGAAAGTTGATATTTGGCGAGATTATATGTCTTTGTGTTTCCTTTGCATTTTGTAAAGATGAACGTCATATGACGTCATATGACATCATATGACGTCATCAAGTTGTATAGAATTTCCGATTTCTTGATGTCAATTTACTCATGTTGCAAAGGCTCATAGACAATGAAAATTTAATGTCCTATGTAGGTAATCATGAAAATTTAGATTCAATGTTTAAAATTTTCATATGACGTCACATGACGTCAGAACTAAAAATAGCTACCAAATTTTGTACGCGCTGTACAGCCGTCATTTATGGACGGATTGGCATGGAATTTTCACAGAAGTTATATATTACGACCTTATTGTGCAAGATTCTATAGGTTTGCCAAGATTTGAAAGAACTAAGGTTCTATGGCGAATCCAAGATTCGAACCAAGGACGTCAAATTTCAAATCCATATAAAAAACGTTTCTAGATGAGATAGAAAGTTGATATTTGGCGAGATTATATATCTCTGTGTTTCCTTTGCATTTTGTAAAGATGAACGTCATATGACGTCATATGACGTCATCAAGTTGTATAAAATTTCCGATTTCTTGATGTCAATTTTCCTAATGTTGCAAAGCTTCATAGACAATGCAAATTAAATGTCCTTTGTACATACTTAGGAACATATAGATTCAATGTTTAAAATTTTCATATGACGTCACATGACGTCAGAACTTTAAATAACTTCCAAAGTTTGTCCGCTCTGTACAGCCGTCATTTATTGATAGATTGGCATGGAATCTTCACAGAAGTTATATATTACGACCTCATTGTGCAGGATTATATAGGTTTGCCAAGATTCGAAAGAACTAAGGTTCTTTGACGAATCCAAGATTCGAACCAAGGACGTCAAATTTTAAATAAGTATAAAATCGTTTCTAGATGAGATAGAAATTTGATATTTAGCGAGCTTATACGTCTCTGTGTTTCCTTTGCGTTTTGTAAAAATGAACGTCATATGACGTCATCAAATTGTAGAGAATTTCCGATTCCTGAATGTCAATTTACTCATGTTGCAAAGGTTCATAGACAATGAAAATTAAATGTCCTATGTAGGTTATCATGAACATTAAGATTTAATGAGTAAAATTTTCATATGACGTAACATGACATCAAAACTTAAAAAAGCAACCAAAGTTCATTCGCGCTGCACAGCCGTCATTTATGGACGGATTGGCATGGAATTTTCACAGAAGTTATATATTGCGACTTCATTGTGCAGGATTATATAGGTTTGCCAAAATTAGAAAAACACCAGGTTTGTCATGGTTTGCAGTGCAGAAAGCCCTATCTTTTGTTCAAAACAAAAGAAGTCTAGTTATTATTATTATTAGGACTTTCTGCCTAAAGCAGAAAGTCCTATTGGGTTTGTACTGTTTATTATTAGGACTTTCTGCCTAAAGCAGAAAGTCCTATTGGGTTTGTACTGTTTATTCTTCTTCTTATTATTATTATTATTCTTTTTTTCTTCCTAACTAAACGCTTATTTTTCTATGTTGCAATACTCCTAGGACGATGAAATTTTTATGACTTATTAGTCACGTTAGGAAATTTTGATTTCTATGATTTTCATATGCCTATGACGTCATATGACGTCACATTTGAAATATGCTACAAAAGTTTGTACGCGGTCTACAGCCATTGTTTGTGAACCGATTTTCATCAAATTTTCACAGATTGTGTATATTAAGTTCTAGTTGTGCACCCCGGTGTCCATTTTTCAAAATTCGAAAAGTCCAAGGTTCTATAGCGATTCCACGATTCGAACCAAAGTCGTAAATTTTCAAATTCTTATAAAATCGGTCCTATTTGAGATAGAAAGATGATATTGGGTCAGTATATAGGTCTCTGGGAGTCTTAAACATTTTGTGAAAATAAATGTCATATGACGTCACGTGACGCCATTATATGATAATGAATTTCTAATTCTAACAAGATTATTTCTATATCTTGAAATTTTCGAAGGGCAATGAAAAATTAAGGCCGCATGCTTCAGATGCTGAAATTTCGATTTCAAAGACTTTCAGAAGCCTATGACGTCATATGACGTCACATTTGAAATTGACTACGAAAGTTTGTACACGGTCCAGAGCCATTATTAATGGGCCGATTTTCATCAAATTTTCACAGAATGTGTATATTAAGTTCTAGTTGTGCATCTCTTTATCCGTTTTTCAAAATTCGAAAAGTCCATGGTTCTATAGCGAATCCAAGATTCGAACCAAGTTCGTAAATTTTTAAATACTTATAAAATCGGTCCTATTTGAGATAGAAAAGTGATAATTGATCAGTATATAGGTCTCTAAGAGTCTTAAACATTTTGTGAAAGTAAATGTCATATGACGTCACGTGACGTCATTATATGATAATGTATTTCTAATATTAACAAGAGTATTTCTATATGTTGAAATTGTCGAAGGGCAATGAAAATTTAATGACAAATGATTCAGACGCTGAAATTTCGATTTCAATGATTTTCAGAAGCCTATGACGTCATATGACGTCACATTTGAAATGACTACGAAAGTTTGTACACGGTCCAGAGCCATTATTTATGGGCCGATTTTCATCAAATTTTCACAGAATGTGTATATTACGTTCTTATTGTGTATACCGGTGTCCGGTTTTTCAAAATTCGAAAAGTCCAAGCATCTATGGCGGATCCAAGATTCGAAACAAGGACGTCAATTTTTAAATGCTTATAAAAACTGTCCTATTTGAGATAGAAAGTTGAAATTTTGTCAGTTAGTAGGTCTCTGGGTGTCTTAACAATTATGCGAAAATAAACGTCATATGACGTCACGTGACGTCATTTTTTATTATTATTATTCTTTTCTTCTTCCTAACTAAACGCTTATTTTAATATGTTGCAATAGTCCTAGAACGATGAAATTTTTTATGGGTTTTTAGTCACGTGAGGAAATTTTGATTTCAATGATTGACAGCACCCTATGACGTCACATGACGTCACAGCTAAAAATAGTGAAAAATGGTTTTCGCGCTCTACAGCCGACATTAATGGTCGGATTTTCTTCAAATTTTCACAGATGGTACATTTTGAAACTAAGGTGTACATATCCTGTCAGCTAACCGAAATTCCGAAAGACCGAAGTTCTGTGGCTGAAATAAGATTCGAACATAGGACCGAAAATTTCATTTTAGGATTAAAGAGCTTCAGGATGAGATAGAAAGTTGAAACTTACACAGTATGCAGTTCTGCAGAATTTCTTAACATATTTTGAGTCGTGACGTCATATGACGTTATGTGACGTCATAAGCATACATCTTAATTTTCATTTAAAGGCAATGATTTCGACATGATGCCAGTTGTTCAGAATAATGAAAATTTCAGAGTTATTGCAGTAAAGTATGCGCTTTTGAGCAACAGCATTTTCAGCACCCTATGACGTCACGTGACGTCAGAGGTACAAATAGTGAAAAATGGTGTTCGCGCTCTACAGCTGCCATTTATGATCAGATTTTCTTCAAATTTTTACAGATGGTACATCTTGAAACTAAGGTGTGAATATTTTGTCAGCTAACTTTAATTCCGAAAAACCGAAGCATTGTGGCTGAAGTAAGAATCGAACATAGGACCAAAGATTTCATTTTAGGGTTAAAGAACTTCGGGATGAGATAGAAAGTTGAAACTTACACAGTTTGCAGTTCTGCATAATTTCTACATATATTTTGAGTCGTGACGTCATATGACTTCATAAGCATACTACTACTGCTACTTATTTTTTCTTTCTTCATTACTAAACGCTTATTTTTCGCGGAATATGTCAATTGTTCAGCATGAACATGAAATACTAGCAGAGGTGAGTCATTACATGAAACTTCTATCTCCTGCTTTTTGCATTAACACATGTTGCAGAAAGTCCTATCATTCGTTTAGACGAATGACATCTAGTTATTATTATTCTTTTCTTCTTCCTAACTAAACGCTTATTTTTATATGTTGCAATGGACCTAGGACGATGAAATTTTTATGGCTTATTAGTCACGTGAGGAAATTTTGATTTCAATGATTTTCAGTACCCTATGACGTCACATGACGTCACAGCTAAAAATAGTGAAAAATGGTGTTCGCGCTCTACAGCCGTCATTTATGGTCGGATTTTCTTCAAATTTTCACACATGGTACATCTTGAATCAAAGGTGTGCATATCCTGTCAGCTAACCGAAATTCCGAAAGACCGAAGTTCTGTGGCTGAAATGAGATTCGAACATAGGACCGAAAATTTCATTTTAGGATTAAAGAGCTTCAGGATGAGATAGAAAGTTGAAACTTACACAGTTTGCAGTTCTGCAGAATTTCTACAAATATTTTGAGTCTTGACGTCATATGACGTCATGTGACGTCATAAGCATACTTCTTAATTTTCATTTTAGGGCAATGATTTCGACATGATGCCAGTTGTTCAGAATAATGAAAATTTCAGAGTTATGAAACTAACGTATGCGCTTTTGAACAAAAGCATCTTCAGCACCCTATGACGTCACATGACGTCACAGCTAAAAATAGTGAAAAATGGTGTTAGCGCTCTACAGCCGTCATTTATGGTCGGATTTTCTTCAAATTTTCACAGATGGTGCATCTTGAAACTAAGGTGTGCATATCCTGTCAGCTAACCGAAATTCCGAAAGACCGAAGTTCTGTGGCTGAAATAAGATTCGAACATAGGACCGAAAATTTCATTTTAGGATTAAAGAGCTTCAGAATGAGACAGAAAGTTGAAACTTACACAGTTTGTAGTGCGACAGAATTTCTACATATATTTTGAGTCGTGACGTCATATGACGTCATATGCCGTCATAAGCATACTTCTTAATTTTCATATTAGGGCAATGATTTCGACATGATGCCAGTTGTTCAGAATGATGAAAATTTCAGAGTTATGAAAGTAAAGTATACGATTTTGAACAAAAGAAATATCAGCACCCTATGACGTCATGTGACGTCAGAGCTAAAAATAGTGAAAAATGGTGTTCACGCTCTACAACCGCCATTTATGGTCGGATTTTCTTCAAATTTTCACAGATTGTACATCTTGAAACTAAGGTGTGCATATCCTGTCAGCTAACCGAAATTCCGAAATACCGAAGTTCTGTGGCTGAAATAAGATTCGAACATAGGACCGAAAATTTCATTTTAGGATTAAAGAGCTTCAGGATGAAATAGAAAGTTGAAACTTACACAGTTTGCAGTTCTTTATAATTTCTTAACATATTTAGAGTCGTGACGTCAAATGTCGTCATGTGACGTCATAAGCATACTTCTTAATTTTCATTTTAGAGCAATGATTTCGACATGATGCCAGTTGTTCAGAATAATGAACATTTCAGAGTTATGACAACAAAGTATGCGCTTTTGAACAAAAGCATCTTCAGCACCCTATGACGTCATGTGACGTCTGAGCTAAAAATAGTGAAAAATGGTGTTAACGCTCTACAGCCGCCATTTATGGTCGGATTTTCTTCAAATTTTTACAGACTGTACATCTTGAAACTAAGGTGTGCATATCTTGTCAGCTAACCGAAATTCCGAAAGACCGAAGTTCTGTGGCTGAAATAAGATTCGAACATTGCATCGAAAATTTCATTTTAGGATTAGAGAGCTTCAGGATGAGATAGAAAGTTGAAACTTAAACAGTTTGCAGTTCTGCAGAATTTCTACATATTTAGAGTTATGACGTGTCACAGACTAATACTTAGTTCTTCTCATTTGCACTAATTTCGGAATATAATTTCAATTGTTCAGCATGAACATGAAATACTACCAGAGGTGAGTCATTACATGAAACTTCTATCTCCTGCTTTTTGCATTAATACAGCTTGCAGAAAGTCCTATCATTCGTTTTCACGAATGACATCTAGTTATTATTATTATTATTCTTTTTTTCTTCCTAACTAAACGCTTATTTTTATATGTTGCAATGGACATAGGACGATGAAATTTTTATGGCTTATTAGTCACGTGAGGAAATTTTGATTTTTATGATATTCAGCACCCTATGACGTCACATGACGTCACAGCTAAAAATAGTGAAAAATGGTGTTCGCGCTCTACAGCCGTCATTTATGGTCGGATTTTCTTCAAATTTTCACAGATGGTACATCTTGAATCAAAGGTGTGCATATCCTGCCAGCTAACCGAATTTCCGAAAGACCGAAGTTCTGTGGCTGAAATAAGATTCGAACATAGGACCGAAAATTTCATTTTAGGATTAAAGAGCTTCAGGATGAGATAGAAAGTTGAAACTTACACAGTTTGCAGTTCTGCAGTATTTCTACAAATATTTTCAGTCGTGACGTCATATAACGTCATGTGACGTCATAGGCATACTTCGGATTTTTCATTTTAGTGCAATGATTTCGATATGATGCCAGTTGTTCAGAATAATGAAAATTTCAGAGTTATTACAGTAAAGAATGCGCTTTTGAACAAAAGCATCTTCAGCACCCTATGACGTCACATGACGTCACAGCTAAAAATAGTGTAAAATGGTGTTCGCGCTCTACAGCCGTCATTTATGGTCGGATTTTCTTCATATTTTCACAGATGGTACATCTTGAATCAAAGGTGTGCATATCCTGCCAGCTAACCGAATTTCCGATAGACCGAAGTTCTGTGGCTGAAATAAGATTCGAACATAGGACCGAAAATTTCATTTTAGGATTAAAGAGATTCAGGATGAGATAGAAAGTTGAAACTTACACAGTTTGCAGTTCTGCAGTATTTCTACATATATTTTCAGTCGTGACGTCATATAACGTCATGTGACGTCATAGGCATACTTCTTATTTTTCATTTTAGTGCAATGATTTCGATATGATGCCAGTTGTTCAGAATAATGAAAATTTCAGAGTTATTACAGTAAAGAATGCGCTTTTGAACAAAAACATCTTCAGCACCCTATGACGTCACATGACGTCACAGCTAAAAATAGTGAAAAATGGTTTTCGCGCTCTACAGCCGTCATTTATGGTCGGATTTTCTTCATATTTTCACAGATGGTACATCTTGAAACTAAGGTGTGAATATTTTGTCAGCTAACCTTAATTCCGAAAAACCGAAGTATTGTGGCTGAAGTAAGATTCGAACATAGGACCAAAAATTTCATTTTAGGGCTAAAGAACTTCGGGATGAGATAGAAAGTTGAAACTTACACAGTTTGCAGTTCTGCAGAATGTCTTATTATATTTTGAGTCGTGACGTCATATGACGTCATAAGCATACTACTACTAGTGCTACTTTCTTTTTTTTCTTCGTAACTAAACGCTTATTTATAATATAATGTCAATTAATCACCATGAACATGAAATCCTACCAGAGATGATACATTACATGAAACTTCTTTCTCCTGCTTTTTGCATTAACACAGGTTACAGAAAGTCCTATCATTCGTTTAGACGAATGACATCTAGTTCTTCTTCTTCTTCTTATTATTATTCTTTTTTTCTTCCTCTTATATTTGTGGTAATTTCGAGATGTTGCCATTGTCTCAGAACAATGAAAATTTTATGGCATATATTTTAAACCATGAGCTTTACGATGCAATGATTTTCATATTCATATGACGTCATATAACGTCAGATTTGACGTCAGGTGAAAAAGTTTGTACGCGGTCTACAGCCATTATTTTTGGACCGATTTTCATCAAATTTTCACAGAATGTGTATGTTAGGCTCTAGTTGTGCATCCCGGTGTCCGTTTTTCCAAATTCGAAAATTCCATGGTTCTATAGCGAATCCAAGATTCGAACCAAGGTCGTAAATTTTTAAATGCTTATAAAATCTGTCCTGTTTAAGGTAGAAAGTTGATATTTAGTCGGTATATAGGTCTCTAGAAGTTTTAAACATGTTGTGAAAATAAATGTCATATGACGTCACGTGACGTCATTATATGATAATGTATTTCTAATATTTACAAGAATATTTCTATATGTTGAAATTGTCGAAGGGCAATGAAAATTTAATGACTCATGCTTCAATCGCTGAAATTTTGATTTCTATGAATTTCATATGCCTATGACGTCATATGACGTCACATTTGAAATATGCAACAAAAGCTTGTACGCGGTCTACAGCCATTGTTTGTGAACCGATTTTCATCAAATTTTCACAGATTGTGTATATTAAGTTCTAGTTGTGCATCCCGGTGTCCGTTTTTCAAAATTCGAAAAGTCCATGGTTCTATAGCGAATCCAAGATTCGAACCAAGGTCGTAAATTTTTAAATGCTTATAAAATTTGTCCTATTTAAGGTAGAAAGGTGATATTTAGTCAGTATGTAGGTCTCTAGAAGTTTTAATTATTTTGTGAAAATAAATGTCATATGACGTCACGTGACGTCATTATATGATAATGTATTTCTAATATTTACAAGAATATTTCTATATTTAAATTTCGAAGGGCAATGAAAATTTAATGACACATGCTTCAATCGCTGAAATTTTGATTTCTATGAAATTCATATGCCTATGACGTCATATGACGTCACATTTGAAATATGCCACAAATGTTTGTACGCGGTCTACAACCATTGTTTGTGAACCGATTTTCATCAAATTTTCACAGATTGTGTATATTAAGTTCTAATTGTACATCCCGGTGTCCGTTTCTCAAAATTCGAAAAGTCCATGGTTCTATAGCGAATCCAAGATTCGAACCAAGGTCGTAAATTTTTAAATGCTTATAAAATCTGTCCTATTTAAGATAGAAAGTTGATATTTAGTCAGTATGTAAGTCTCTAGAAGTTTGAAATATTTTGTGAAAATAAATGTCATATGACGTCACGTGACGTCATTATATGATAATGTATTTCTAATATTTACAAGAATATTTCTATATGTTGAAATTGTCGAAGGGCAATGAAAATTTAATGACACATGCTTCAAACGCTGAAATTTTAATTTCTATGAATTTCATATGCCTATGACGTCATATGACGTCACACTTGAAATATGCCACAAAAGTTTGTACGCGGTCTACAGCCATTGTTTATGAACCGATTTTCATCAAATTTTCACAGAATGTGTATATTAGGTAATAGTTGAGCATCCGGGTGTCCGTTCTTCCAAAAAAAATGCAAAGGTTTTATGGCGGATCCAAGATTCGAACCATTGACGTCAAATTTTAAATACGTATAAAATCGTTTCCAGATGAGTTAGAAATCTAATATTTGGAAAGTAAATAAGTCTCCGAGAGTGCTTTACATTCTATGAAGATGAACGTCATTTGACGTCATATGACGTCATAAGGTCAAAAATTATTTCTGATATATAAGCGAATATTTGATATGTTGTAAACTTCCCAGGACCATGAAATCTTATGGTATATACTTCAGAAATGCTTTAGAATGCAATGTAATTCATATTAATTTTACGTTATATCACATCAGATTTGACGTCAGGACAAAAAGGTTTTACGCGGTGTACAGCCATTATTTTTGGAACAATTTTCAGCAAATTTCAAAGAATGTATATGTAACGCTCTAGTTGTGTATCCCGGGTCCTGTTTTACAAATTTGAAAAGACGAAAAGGCAATGGTTCTATGGCGAATCCTAGTTTCGAAACAGTGACGTCAAATTTCAAAAACATATAAAATCGCTTCGAGATGATTTAGAAAGTTGATATTTGGACTGAATATTAGTCTTTAAGACTTATTTACATTCTGTGAGGATAAACGTTATTTGACGTCATAAGGTCAAAAAAGAATGTTAATATATCTACGCGTTAATTTCTATATGTTGCAAAGTTGCAAGGAGCATGAAAAAATTACTTGATATATTTAAGATACTTAATATTTCATTTCATTGATTTTCTTATGACTATGATGTCATGTGACATCAAACTTGACGTTATCATCACACGCGGTCTACAGCCATTATTACAGGATGGAATTCGAATTGTAAGCGTTTTAAATAAATTTGATTTGTAACATAGATTATAAAAATAGTCCAAGTTAAATAAATGGATATAAAAAAAATGATTTTCAGTTACTTTTGCCATTTCCTCCAAGTTAAACGGTTTATTTTTCAAAGTTCATTTAAGTTATGGCCATACAAAAGCAAGTTAAAGGATGCAATTTCATATCCTCTTACTGTTTTGCTTTTAAGTATTTGACAAATGTAGCAGAAAGTCCTATCATTCGTATCAACGAATGAAATCTAGTTATTCTTTTTTTCTTCCTAACTAAACGCTTATTTTTCTATGTTGCAATACTCCTAGGACGATGAAATTTTTATGACTTATTAGTCACGTGAGGAAATTTTGATTTCTATGATTTTCATATGCCTATGACATCATATGACGTCACATTTGAAATATGCTACAAAAGTTTGTACGCGGTCTTCAGCCATTGTTTGTGAACCGATTTTCATCAAATTTTCACAGATTGTGTATATTAAGTTCTAGTTGTGCATCCCGGTGTCCATTTTTCAAAATTCGAAAAGTCCATGGTTCTCTAGCGAATCCAAGATTCGAACCAAGGTCGTAAATTTTTAAATGGTTATAAAATCTGTCCTATTTAAGATAGAAAGTTGATATTTAGTCAGTATATAGGTCTCTAGAAGTTTTAAAAATTTGGTGAAAAATATGACGTCACGTGCGTCATTATTGAAAATGTATTTCTAATATTAACAAGAATTTCTTAAAAAATTTAAATTAAACATGAAAATGAAAAGTTAGTCGGGTCTACAGCCATTGTTTATGAACCGATTTTCATCAAATTTTCGCAGAATGTGTATATTAAGTTCTAGTTGTGCATCCCGGTGTCCGTTTTTCAAAATTCGAAAAGTCCAAGGTTCTATAGCGATTCCAAGATTCGTACCAAGGTCGTAAATTTTCAAATTCTTATGAAATCGGTCCTATTTGAGATAGAAAGATGATATTGGGTCAGTATATAGGTCTCTGGGAGTCTTAAACATTTTGTGAAAATAAATGTCATATGACGTCACGTGACGTCATTATATGATAATGACTTTCTAATTCTAACAAGATTATTTCTATATCTTGAAATTTTCGAAGGAAATGAAAAATAAATGCCGCATGCCTCAGATGCTGAAATTTCGATTTTAAAGATTTTCAGAAGCCTATGACGTCATATGACGTCACATTAGAAATTGACTACGAAAGTTTGTACACGGTCCAGAGCCATTATTAATGGGCCGATTTTCAATAAATTTTCACAGAATGTGTATATTAAGTTCTAGTTATGCATCTTGTTGTCCATTCTTCAAAATTCGAAAAGTCCATGGTTCTATAGCGGTTCGAAGATTCGAACCAAGGTCGTAAATTTTTAAATGCTTATAAAATCGGTCCTTTTTGAGATAGAAAAGTGATAATTGATCAGTATATAGGTCTCTAAGAGTCTTAAATATTTTGTGAATATAAATTACGTCATTATAGATAATGTATTTCTAAATTAACAAGAATATTTCTATATGTTGAAATTTTCGAAGGGCAATGAAAATTTTATGACAAATGAATCAGACGCTGAAATTTCGATTTCAATGATTTTCAGAAGACTATGACGTCATATGACGTCACATTTGAAATTGACTACGAAAGTTTGTACACGGTCCAGAGCCATTATTAATGGGTCGATTTTCATCAAATTTTCACAGAATGTGTATATTAAGTTCTTATTGTGTATACCGGTGTCCGGTTTTCAAAATTCGAAAAGTCCAAGCATCTATGGCGGATCCAAGATTCGAAACAAGGACGTCAAATTTTAAATGCTTATAAAAACTGTCCTATTTGAGATAGAAAGTTGAAATTTTGTCAGTTAATAGGTATCTGGGTGTCTTAACAATTAAGTGTTAATAAACGTCATATGACGTCACGTGACGTCATTTTTAATTATTATTATTATTTTCTTATTCCTTACTAAACGCTTATTTTAATATGTTACAATAGTCCTAGGACGATGAAATTTTTTATGGGTTTTTAGTCACGTGAAGAAATTTTGATTTCAATGATTGTCAGCAACCTATGACGTCACATGACGTCACAGCTAAAAATAGTGAAAAATGGTGTTCGCGCTCAACAGCCGACATTTATGGTCGGATTTGCTTCAAATTTTCACAGATGGTACATCTTGAAAGTAAGGTGTACATATCCTGTCAGCTAACCGAAATTCCGAAAGACCGAAGTTCTGTGGCTGAAATAAGATTCGAACATAGGACAGAAAATTTCATTTTAGGATTAAAGAGCTTCAGGATGAGATAGAAAGTTGAATCTTACACAGTTTGCAGTTCTGCAGAATTTCTTCACATATTTTGAGTCGTGACGTCATATGACGTCATGTGACGTCATAAGCATACTTCTTAATTTTCATATAAAGGCAATGATTTCGACATGATGCCAGTTGTTCAGAATAATGAAAATTTCAGAGTTTTGACAGTATAGTATGCGCTTTTGAACAAAAGCATCTTCAGCACCCTATGACGTCATGTGACGTCACAGCTAAAAATATTGAAAAATGGTGTTCGCGCTCTACAGCCGCCATTTATGGTCGGATTTTCTTCAAATTTTCACAGATGGTACATCTTGTAAGTTAGGTGTACATATCTTGTCAGCTAACCGAAATTCTGAAAGACGGAAGTTCTGTGGCTGAAAAAAGATTCGAACATAGGACCGAAAATTTCATTTTAGGATTAAAGAGATTCAGGATGAGATAGAAAGTTGAATCTTACACAGTTTGCAGTTCTGCAGAATTTCTTCACATGTTTTGAGTCGTGACGTCATATGACGTCATGTGACGTCATAAGCATACTTCTTAATTTTCATTTAAAGGCAATGATTTCGACATAATGCCAGTTGTTCAGAATAATGAAAATTTCAGAGTTTTGACAGTAATGGATGCGCTTTTGAACAAAAGCATCTTCAGCACCCTATGACGTCAGGTGACGTCAGGGCTAAAAATATTGAAAAATGGTGTTCACGCTCTACAGCCACAATTTATGGTCGAATTTTCTTCAAATTTTCACAGATGGTATATCTTGAAACTAAGATGTGTATATCCTTTAAGTTTACCGAAATTCCGAAAGACCGAAGTTCTGTGGCTTTAAGAAGATTCGAACATAGGACCGAAAATTTCATTTTAGGATTAAAGAGCTTCAGAATAAGATAGAAAGTTGAAACTTACACAGTTTGCAGTTCTGCAAAATTTCTACATATATTTTTAGTCGTGACGTCATATGACGTCATGTGACGTCATAAGCATACTTCTTAATTTTTATTTTAGGGCAATGATTTCGACATGATGCCAGTTGTTCAGAATAAGGAAAATTTCAGAGTTATGACAGTAAAGTATTCTCTTTTGAGCAAAACAATTTTCAGCACCATATGACGTCATGTGACGTCACAGCTAAAAATAGTTAAAAATGATGTTCACGTTCTACAGCCGCCATTTATGGTCGGATTTTCTTCAAATTTTCACAGATGGTACATCTTGAAATTAAGGTGTGCATATCCTGTCAGCTAACCGAAATTCCGAAAGACCGAAGTTCTGTGGCTGAAATAAGATTCGAACATAGGACAGAAAATTTCATTTTAGAATTAAATAGCTTCAGGATGAGATAGAAAGTTGAAACTTACACAGTTTGCAGTTCTTCAGAATTTCTTAATATATTTTGAGTCGTGACGTCAAATGTCGTCATGTGACCACATAAGCATACTTCTTAATTTTCATTTTAGGGCAATGATTTCGACATGATGCCAGTTGTTCAGAATAATGAAAATTTTACAGTTATGACAGTAAAGTATGCGCTTTTGAAGAAAAGCATCTTCAGCACCCTATGACGTCATGTGACGTCACAGCTAAAAATATTGAAAAATGGTGTTCGCGCTCTACAACCGCCATTTATGGTCGGATTTTCTTCAAATTATCACAGATGGTACATCTTGAAAGTTAGGTGTACATATCTTGTCAGCTAACCGAAATTCTGAAAGACGGAAGTTCTGTGGCTGAAAAAAGATTCGAACATAGGACCGAAAATTTCATTTTAGGATTAAAGAGATTCAGAATGAAATAAAAAGTTGAAACTTACATAGGTTGCAGTTCTGCAGTATTTCTACAATTATTTTGAGTCGTGACGTCATATGACGTCATGTGACGTCATAAGCATACTTTTTAATTTTCATTTTAGGGCAATGATTTCGACATGATGCCAGTTGGTCAGGATAATGAAAATTTCAGAGTTATGACAGTAAAGTATGCGCTTTTGAACAAACGCATCTTCAGCACCCTATGACGTCATGTGACGTCTGAACTAAAAATAGTGAAAAAAAGGTTTTATTGCTCTACAGCCGCCAGTTATGGTCGGATTTTCTTCAAATTTTCAGAGATTGTACATCTTGAAACTATGGTGTTCATATCCTGTCAAGTAACTGAAATTCCGGAAGACCGAAGTTCTGTTGCTGAAATACGATTCGAACATAGGACCGAAAATTTCATTTTAGGATTAAAGACCTTCAGGATAAGATAGAAAGTTGAAACTTACACATTTTGCAGTTCTGCAGACTTTCTACAAATATTTTGAGTCGTGACGTCATATGACGTCATGTGACGTCATAAGCATACATCTTAATTTTCATATTAGGGCAATGATTTCGACATGATGCCAGTTGTTCAGAATAATGAAAATTTCAGAATTATGACAGTAAGGTATGCTCTTTTTAACAAAAGCATCTTCAGCACCCTATGACGTCAAATGACGTTACAGCTAAAGATATTGAAAAATGGTGTTCGCGCTCTACAGCCGTCATTTATGGTCGGATTTTCTTCAAATTTTCACAGATGGTACATCTTGGAACTAAGGTGTGCATATCCTTTCAGCTAACCGAAATTCCGAAAGACCGAAGTTCTGTGACTGAAATAAGATACGAACATAGGACCGAAAATTTCATTTTAAGATTAAAGAGCTTCAGGATGAGATAGAAAGTTGAAACTTACACAGTTTGCAGTTCTGCTGAATTTCTACATATATTTTGAGTCCTGATGTCATATGACGTCATGTGACGTCATTAACATACTTCTTAATTTTCATTTTGGGCAATAATTTTGACATTGATGCCAGATGTTCAGAATAATGAAAATTTCAGATTTATGACAGTAAAGTATGCTCTTTTAAACAAAAGCATCATCAGCACCCTATTATGTTACATGACGTCACAGCTAAAAATAGTGAAAAATGGTGTTCACGCTCTACAGCCGCCATTTATGGTCGGATTTTCTTCAAATTTTCACAGATGGTACATCTTGAAAGTTAGGTGTGCATATCCTGTCAGCTAACCGAAATTCCGAAAGACCGAAGTTCTGTGGCTGAAATAAGATTGGAACATAGGACCGAAAATTTCATTTTAAGATTAAAGAGCTTCAGGATGAGATAAAAAGTTGAAACTTTCACAGTTTGCAGTTCTCCTAAATTTCTACATATGTTTTGAGTCGTGACGTCATATGACGTCATGTGACGTCATAAGCATACTTCTTAATTTTCATTTTAGGGCAATGACTTTGACATTGATGCCAGTTGTTCAGAATAATGAAAATTTCAGATTTATGACAGTAAAGTATGCTCTTTTAAACAAAAGCATCATCAGCACCCTTTTACGTTACATGACGTCACAGCTAAAAATAGTGAAAAATGGTGTTCACGCTCTACAGCCGCCATTTATGGTCGGATTTTCTTCAAATTTTCACAGATGGTACATCTTGAAAGTTAGGTGTACGTATCTTGTCAGCTAACCGAAATTCTGAAAGACGGAAGTTCTGTGGCTGAAAAAAGATTCGAACATAGGACCGAAAATTTCATTTTAGGATTAAAGAGATTCAGAATGAAATAGAAAGTTGAAACTTTACATAGGTTGCAGTTCTGCAGTATTTCTACAATTATTTTGAGTCGTGACGTCATAAGCATACTTTTTAATTTTCATTTTAGGGCAATGATTTCGACATGATGCCAGTTGGTCAGGATAATGAAAATTTCAGAGTTATGACAGTAAAGTATGCGCTTTTGAACAAAAGCATCTTCAATGACGTCATGTGACGTCTGAGCTAAAAATAGTGAAAAAAGGGTTTTAATGCTCTACAGCCGCCATTTATGGTCGGATTTTCTTCAAATTTTCAGAGATTGTACATCTTGAAACTATGGTGTTCATATCCTGTCAGCTAACCGAAATTCCGAAAGACCGAAGTTCTGTTGCTGAAATACGATTCGAACATAGGACCGAAAATTTCATTTTAAGATTAAAGACCTTCAGGATAAGATAGAAAGTTGAAACTTACACAGTTTGCAGTTCTGCATAATTTCTTAAGATATTTTGAGTCGTGACGTAAAATGTCGTCATTTGACGTCATAAGCATACTTCTTAATTTTCATATTAGGGCAATGATTTCGACATGATGCCAGTTGTTCAGAATAATGAAAATTTCAGAGTTATGACAGTAAAGTATTCCCTTTTGAACAAAATCATCTTCAGCACCCTTTGACGTCATGTGACGTCAGAGCTAAAAATACTGAAAAATGGTGTTCACGGTCTACAGCCGCCATTTATGGTCGGATTTTCTTCAAATTTTCACAGATGGTACACAGTGAAACTAAGGTGTGCATATCCTGCCAGGTAACCGAAATTCCTAAAGACCGAAGTTCTGTGGCTGAAAAAATATTCGAACATAGGACCAAAAATATCATTTTAGGATTAAAGAGCTTCAGGATGAGATAGAAAGTTGAAACTTACACAGTTTGGAGCTCTGCAGCATTTCTACAAATATTTTGAATCGTGACGTCATAGGACGTCATAAGCATACCACTTAATTCTAATTTGGGGCAATGATTTCGACATGATGCCAGTTGTTCAGAATAATGAAAATTTCAGAGTTATTGCAGTAAAGTATGCGCTTTTGAGCAACAGCATTTTCAGCACCCTAGGACGTCACCTGACGCCAGAGCTAAAAATAGTGATAAATGGTATTCGCGCTATACAGCCGCCATTTATGATCAGATTTTCTTCAAATTTTTACAGATGGTACATCTTGAAAC
>CM037795.1:42467410-42486135 GCA_021229015.1 Solen grandis | reverse complement strand
CAGTATCAAAAAGCAATTGAACGAAGAAATGTTTTTCGAATCATACGACTCGTGAACTGAATGGAATTGCTTTCATGAAAATCGATGATATCGCGACTACATAACTGACAGGTAATACTCAAAAATCTTCTTCTGGGTAAAAAGTCTTCTTAAACATAGCGAAAAAAGTGTTTGAAAGCTCGCTGTTAACATTATAAACAAGCCATTGAACGAAGAAATATTTTTCGAATCATGCGACTCGTGAACTGAATGGAATTGCTTTTGCAAAAACCGATGATATCGCGATTGCGATTCTAGTTAGGTTTTCGCACCTCGCAGTGCGAAAACCTATTGTTCTTCTTCTGTTTTATTTTTAGGTTTTCGCATCGCTTGCGAAAACCTATTGTTCTTCTTCTGTTTTATTTTTTTTTTTTTTTTTTTTTTTATTATTATTTTTCCGTCTCTTTTTTGTGAACGGCATATCAACAAGATAGGAAACAGTCACAGTTCTGATTTTTTTACCAGTTTTGTCCTAGGATCTGAATTTGATCCTAACGTCGAGAAAATTTTCATTTTTGTCTTAATTTTGCCGCTAGGGGGCGTTTTGTAAAAGTGACTAAGGGCTAATAACTCTGTTATTTGAAGTCCGATTGAAATGCGGTTTTTTGCATTGCGTTCCTTGTCAGTTACTTAATAAAATATGATAGTTTTCAAAAAGTTGCGTATATATAACTTTCGTGCTACAGGAGGTTGAATGTTCGAATCTCGAAAAAACTGTGAAATGAGGGTAGGTCTGCGAAAAATTTATCCACGTCTTTCAGGAATGAGATAGGAGAATTTTGTTTGTTGCATATGATTCGCAAGACATATACTCACAAAATATATGGTGTGGCGATTTTGAGAAATGTATGGTTTGTCCACAGTACGCGGTCAAACATAACCAATATTTTCGAAAAATCAACATTTTAAAAGCATGACTTTTAAGGTTATTTGCAGCTCCTGACTTTATTTTTTATTCAATCTTCATCATTTTTTCACTGTTAATGCAGTTTTATAAAAAAAATAAAACCATAGAAAAAAAATTACCCATAATATGCAAAGGTCAAGGTCATATACCAATTAGTATTATTTATATCGGCATAAAATAGCTCCAAATCTAAAAATATTTTATAGAAAGTATATGAACAAAAGTTTTAGGCTGTGAAAAGATCTTTCCATTGGTGTTTAGTTTTTGAAGATCGGACTTCATTTGATCAAATGACTACAGTCCAAAGTTTGATCCTCTTATCAAACAATTGTATATCCATATGTTTCCTCTTTTTTGCTGCTCCTGACTTTATTTTTTGTTCAATCTTCATCATTATTTCACTGTTTATGCATTTTTATAAAACAAATAAAATCATAGAAAAAAAATCAAGCATAATATGCAAAGGTCAAGGTCATATACCAAGTAGTATTATTTATATCGGCATAAAATAGCTCCAAATCTAAAAATATTTTATAGAAAGTATATGAACAAAAGTTTTAGTCTGTGAAGAGTTCTTTCCATTGGTGTTTAGTTTTTGAAGATCGGACTTCATTTGATCAAATGACCACAGTCCAAAGTTTGATCCTCTTATCAAACAATTGAATATCCATATGTTTCCTCTTTTTTGCTTCTCCTGACTTTATTTTTTGTTCAATCTTCATCATTATTTCACTGTTTATGCATTTTTATAAAACAAATAAAATCATAGAAAAAAAATCAAGCATAATATGCAAAGGTCAAGGTCATATACCAATTAGTATTATTTATATCGGCATAAAATAGCTCCAAATCGAAATATATTTTATAGAAAGTATATGAACAAAAGTTTTAGTTTGTGAAGAGATCTTTCCATTGGTGTTTAGGTTTTGAAGATCGGACTTCATTTGATCAAATGACCACAGTCCAAAGTTTTGATCCTCTTATAAAACAATTGAATATCCACATGTTTCCTCTTTTTTGCTGCTCCTGACTTTATTTTTTGTTCAATCTTCATCATTATTTCACTGTTTATGCAGTTTTATCTGAACTTGATCCTAACGTTGAGAAAATTTTCATTTTTGTCTTATTTTTGCCGCTAGGGGGCGCTTTGAAAAAAATTAACAAATGCTAATAACTCTGTTATTTGAGGTTCGATTCAGATGTGGTTTTTTGCATTGTGTTCCTTGTCAAAAGCCTAATCAAATATGATAGGTTTTAAAAATCTGCGTATATAAAACATTTTGACTACGGAAGGTTGAAAGTTCGAACTTCGCAAAAAACAGTGAAAAAGAGGGTAGGTCTACAAAAAAAGTGCCCATTTTTATTGGAATTGAGATAAAAGAATTTTGTTTGTTGCATATGATTTGCAAGACATATACGCACAAAATATATGGGGTGGCGAATTCGGGAAATGCATGGTTTGTCCACAGTACGCGGTCAAACTTAACCAAATTTTCGAAAAATCAACATTTTCAAAGCATGACTGTTAAGATTTTTTTCAGCTCCTGACTTTATTTTTAGTTCAATTTCTATGAAATTTTCACATTTAATGTAAAACTATGTTCTTAAGTGTCACACAATATAAAAAGTAAAAAATTAATGGTAAAGGTCAAGGTCATATTAGGATAATTGTATATCAATTCGGCTTGAAATAGCTCAAAATCAAAAAACAATTCATAAAAAATATATGAACAAAAGATTTAGTTTCAGAAAAGTTCTTTCTAATGATGTTTAGATTTTGAAGATCGGACTTGATTTGGTCATTTTACGGCAGTCCAAAGTTTGATCCTTTTTTGGAATAATTGTAAATCAGGTTTTATGCTTCAAAATGTGATGTATAAGAAATAGAATGTTCGACTAGTGCGATTTGTATATTTAATTGAACTATTTGCCACATTGCTAGGTACCTAATGGTAAAATTTTAATCAATTTTTTTTCTCATTTTGCTGCTAGGGGGCGCATCGCATGAAAGCACTTTTCTACTTATAATTCAAAATGTTGAAGTCTGATCCATATGCGGTTTGTTGCATTGTGTTCCTTGTTGATAGCCTAATAAAGTATGATAGTTTCTAGGTATGAGTGGATGAGTGGCTAAAACTTTTTGAGCTACTAACGGAAGGTTGAAAGTTCGAACCTCGCAAAATACTGTGCAGATGAGGGTAGGTCTACGAAAAACCTATCCATTTTTGTTAGAGATCAGATAGAAGAATTCAGTTTGCTGCAAATGATTTGCAAGACATAAACGCACAAAAAAAACTTCACTAAATTTTAGGACAAATCAAACTTTCTAAAACATGTTTTTGTCGCTCCTGACTTTATTTTTTGTTCATTCTTCATGATATTTTCACAAGTTATGTATTGTTATGTTTCAAAGTACCTCACAATTAAAATCTTTTAAAAAAAATGAAGCGGTCAAGGTCATATTACGATTATTGTGTTTTTATTCGGACCCAAATAGGTCCAAAACTAAAAATATTTCATTAAGAGTATATGGACAAAAGTTTTAGTTCTAGAAGAGTTCTTTCCAGTGATGTTTAATTTTTGAAGATCGGACTTGATTTGGTCATTTTACGGCAGTCAAAATTTTGATCCTTTTTTGGAATAACTGTAAATCAGTTTTTATGCTTCAAATTGTGATTTATAAGAAATAGAATGTTTGACTAGTGCGACTTGTATACTTGATTGAACTATTTGCTGCATTGCTAGGTACCTTATAGTATAATTTTAATAAATTTTGTTTCTCATTTGGCCGCTATGGGGCGCTTGGCTTGAAATCACTCTTTATAACTAAAAAATTGAAATCTGAATTTTGTGCCATTTTTTTTTTTTTTTTGCATTCACTTCCTTGGTGACAGCAATTTGAAACGACACTCAACACTTCATGTGATATTTCATTAGTTCGTAATAATGTCGCGTGTCAAGTGGCATTATCGTTTGTCATTCTATACTCGTGTGTGTCGTTTGCAATTGTTGTTTATCGATTACAAATGTCGTTTGTCGCCATCATAAAGTAACACACACATCTAACGCGGCACTAACTGAATTCGGTTAAAAAGGTTTTCAAGTTTGCGACTACATAACTTACAGTTAATACTCAAAAATTTTCTACTGGGTAAAAAGTCTGTTTAAACATTGCGACAAAATGTTTGAAATATCATTATTAGTACTATTTGACAAGCGAGTGAACGAAGAAATATGGTTTTCGAATTATGCAACTGTGAACTGAATGAAATTGCTTTTGCGAAAACCGATGATTCGCGATAGATTTTCATTGTTATTTAATTTGCATTGTTGGAACTATTGTTCTTCTTCTGTTTTATTTAGGTTTTCGCATCGCTGTGCGAAAACCTATTGTTCTCGTTCTGTTTCTTTTTTTTTTTTTTTTTTTTTTTTTTTTATTTTTTTCCCTTTTTGTGAACGGCATAGCTCCGAGTTGAGAAAAGCCACATCTATGAAACTTTTATCAGTAATAACCATGTACTTGAAGATGATCCTAACGTCGAGATAATTTTCATTTTTGTTTTGATTTTCCCGCCAGGGGGCGTTTTATATGAAAATGTTTAATAAGCAATATCTCCATTATTTGAGGTCCGATTCAAATGCGGTTTTTGCACAATGTTCCTTGTAAATAGCCCAATAAAATATGATAGGTTTCAAAAATTTGCGTATATAAAACTTTCGTGCTACAGGAGGTTGAATGTTCGAATCTCGCAAAAACTGTGAAATAAGGGTAGGTCTACCAAAAACCTACCCATTTTATTCAGAGATGAGATAGGAGAATTTTGTTTGTTGCGTATGATCTGCAAGACATATACGCACAAAATATATGGGGTGGCGAATTCGGGAAATGCATGGTTTGTCCACAGTATGCGGTCAAACTTAACCAATATTTTCGAAAAATCAACATTTTAAAAGCATGACTTTTAAGGTTATTTGCAGCTCCTGACTTTATTTTTTGTTCAATCTTCATCATTATTTCACTGTTTATGCATTTTTATAAAACAAATAAATTCATAGAAAAAAAACAACAACATAATATGCAAAGGTCAAGGTCATATACCAATTATTATTATTTATATCGGCATAAAATAGCTCCAAATCTAAAAATATTTTATAGAAAGTATATGAACAAAAGTTTTAGTTTTCGAGGAGATCTTTCCATTAATGTTTAGTTTTTGAAGATCGGACTTCATTTGATCAAATGACCACAGTCCAAAGTTTGATCCTCTTATCAAACAATTGTATATCCATATGTTTTCTCTTTTTTGCTGCTCCTGACTTTATTTTTTGTTCAATATTCATCATTATATCACTGTTTATGCATTTTATATAAAACAAATAAAATCATAGAAAAAAAAACAAGCATAATATGCAAAGGTCAAGGTCATATACCAATTATTATTATTTATATCGGCATAAAATAGCTCCAAATCTAAAAATATTTTATAGAAAGTATATGAACAAAAGTTTTAGTTTGTGAGGAGATCTTTCCATTAATGTTTAGTTTTTGAAGACCGGACTTCATTTGTTCAAATGACAACAGTCCAAAGTTTGATCCTCTTATCAAACAATTTTATATCCATATGTTTTCTCTTTTTTGCTGCTCCTGACTTTATTTTTTGTTCAATCTTCATCATTATTTCACTGTTTATGCATTTTTATAAAACAAATAAATTCATAGAAAAAAACAACAACATAATATGCAAAGGTCAAGGTCATATACCAATTATTATTATTTATATCGGCATAAAATAGCTCCAAATCTAAAAATATTTTATAGAAAGTATATGAACAAAAGTTTTAGTTTTCGAGGAGATCTTTCCATTAATGTTTAGTTTTTGAAGATCGGACTTCATTTGATCAAATGACCACAGTCCAAAATTTGATCCTCTTATCAAACAATTGTATATCCATATGTTTTCTCTTTTTTGCTGCTCCTGACTTTATTTTTTGTTCAATATTCATCATTATATCACTGTTTATGCATTTTTATAAAACAAATAAAATCATAGAAAAAAAACAAGCATAATATGCAAAGGTCAAGGTCATATACCAATTATATTATTTATATCGGCATAAAATAGCTCCAAATCTAAAAATATTTTATAGAAAGTATATGAACAAAAGTTTTAGTTTGTGAGGAGATCTTTCCATTAATGTTTAGTTTTTGAAGACCGGACTTCATTTGTTCAAATGACAACAGTCCAAGGTTTGATCCTCTTATCAAACAATTTTATATCCATATGTTTTCTCTTTTTTGCTGCTCCTGACTTTATTTTTTGTTCAATCTTCATCATTATTTCACTGTTTATGCATTTTTATAAAACAAATAAATTCATAGAAAAAAACAACAACATAATATGCAAAGGTCAAGGTCATATACCAATTATTATTATTTATATCGGCATAAAATAGCTCCAAATCTAAAAATATTTTATAGAAAGTATATGAACAAAAGTTTTAGTCTGTGAAGAGATCTTTCCATTGGTGTTTAGTTTTTGAAGATCGGACTTCATTTGATCAAATGACCACAGTCCAAAGTTTGATCCTTTTATCAAACAATTGTAAATCCATATGTTGCTTCTTTTTTGCAGCTCCTGACTTTATTTTTGTTCAATCTTCATCATTTTTTCACTGTTTATGCTTTTAAATAATACAAATAAACTCATAGTAAATAACGATGAAAATATGCAAAGGTCAAGGTCATAATACCGATTATTTTTATCGGCACAAAATAGTTCTCAATCTAGAAATATTTTATAGAAAGTATATGAACAAAAGTTCTAGTTCGTGAAGAGATCGTTCTAATGATGTTTAGTTTTTGAAGATCGGACTTAATTTGATCAATTAACAAAAATATTCGAATAAAGTTAATATCAATCAATTATGTCTGCAGTTGAAACCAGTACTCTTACTAGTCAAGTTAAAGCGAAAACCAAGATGCCGCTTTGCGGTTCTAGTTATTATTATTATTATTCTTTTTTTCTTCCTAACTAAACGCTTATTTTTCTATGTTGCAATAATCATAGGACGATGAAATTTTTATGGCTTATTAGTCACGTGAGGAAATTTTGATTTCTATGATTTTCATATGTCTATGACGTCATATGACGTCACAATTGACATATGCTACAAAAGTTTGTAAACTGTCCAGAGCCATCATTAATGGACTGATTTTCATCAAATTTTCACAGAATGTGTATATTAAGTTCTAGTTGTGCATCCAGGTGTCCGTTTTTCAAAATTCGAAAAGTCCAAGCTTCTATAGCGATTCCAAGATTCGAACCAAGGTCGTAAATTTTCAAATGCTTATAAAATCGGTCCTATTTGAGATAGAAAGATGATATTAGGTCAGTATATAGGTCTCTAAGAGTCTTAAACATTTTGTGAAAATAAACGTCATATGACGTCACGTGACGTCATTATATGATAATGTTTTCTAATTTAAAAAGTATTTCTATATGTAAATTCTGAAAATTTGTTTCAGTGTTCCTTTAAATTATGAATTATTAAGCTTTCATCAAATTTTCACAGAATGTGTATATTAATTTCTAGTTGTGCATCCAGGTGTCCTTTTTTCAAAATTCGAAAAGTCCAAGGTTCTATAGCGATTCCAAGATTCGAACCAAGGTCGTAAATTTTCAAATTATTATAAAATCGGTCCTATTTGAGATAGAAAGATGATATTTGGTCAGTATATAGGTCTCTGGGAGTCTTAAACATTTTGTGAAAATAAATGTCATATGACGTCACGTGACGTCATTATATGATAATGAATTTCTAATTCTAACAAGATTATTTCTATAAGTTGAAATTTTCGAAGGGCAATGAAAATTTAATGACACATGCTTCAGATGCTGAAATTTTGATTTCAATGATTATCAGAAGCCTATGACGTCATATGACGTCACATTTGAAATTGACTACGAAAGTTTGTACACGGTCCAAAACCATTATTAATGGGCCGATTTTCATCAAATTTTCACAGAATGTGTATATTAAGTTCTCGTTGTGAATCTCGGTGTCCTTTTTTCAAAACGCGAAAAGTCCATGGTTCTATAGCGAATTCAAGATTCGAACCAAGGTCGTAAATTTTTAAATGCTTATTAAATCGGTCCTATTTGGGATAGAAAAGTGATATTGGCTCAGTATATAGGTCTCTGGAAGTCTTAAACATTTCGTGAAAAAAAACGTCATCTGACGTCATGTGACGTCATTATATGATAATGTATTTCTAATATTAACAAGAGTATTTCTATATGTTGAAATGGTCGAAGGGCAATGAAAATTTAATGACAAATGAATCAGATACTGAAATTTCGATTTCAATGATTTTCATATGTCTCTGACGTCATATGACGTCACATTTGAAATTGACTACGAAAGATTTTACACGGTCCAGAGCCATTATTAATGGGCCGAATTTCATTAAATTTTCAAAGAATGTGTATATTACGTTCTTATTGTGTATACCGGTGTCCGTTTTTCAAAATTCGAAAAGTCCAAGCATCTATGGCGGATCAAAGATTCGAACCAAGGACGTCAATTTTTAAATGCTTATAAAATCGGTCCTATTTGAGATAGAAAGTTGAAATTTTGCCAGTTAGTAGGTCTCTGGGTGTCTTAAGAATTATGAGAAAATAAACGTCATATGACGTCACGTGACGTCATTTTTTTTATTGTTATTATTCTTTTCTTTTTCCTAACAAAACGCTTATTTTAATATGTTGCAATAGTCCTAGGACGATGAAATTTTTATGGGTTATTAGGCACGTGAGGAAATTTTGATTTCACCCCTACTGCATATATGTAGCCATATCTCAATAAATATCGATTTTTGTAAATATATGTATGAATAAGAATTATAGCTGAATAATTGACGTTTCCAAAGATATTTAGTTTATTAAAATTGGTTTACGCAATACAAAGTTATAAGCAAAAAAAAACTAAATGAAATGAAGCTAATTTTGCTGATAATATGCTGTTTTCTTGAGGTTTAACAGTCAATATCTCAGAAACGACTGAAGATAAGTTATACATTATGCATATAAAATGTAGCATGTTTTAAGAGCTTTCTAAGGTTTATTGAAATTGGACTTCATATAAGAAAGTTACATGGAAAATAAGATATTTCATAATCATGCATCATAAAAATATGGAAAAGGTCACGCGCAGGGGTCACCAAGCTTAAATACTTGCGCAACGACTTAAAAAAAAAAAAAAAAAAAAAAAAAAAATATCAAATTGCAATTGATGGGCTATATCTTTTTTTTTTTTTTTTAACGGCACAAGACAAAAATCCGTATTTGCAACACTATGTAGCTAGCGAGCAGTGTGCAAGCCTTGAAAAATTCACACGCAGCCCCACATTTTAGACCATCTAAAAACTGCATTGTTATGCTAACGATATTCATATTGCATCAGTTTGTAGGCTGGGATGTTACCTTTCAAAATATCATCATAGTTCGAAATTCCAGGAATTTATGGCAAAACTACGGAAGCCCAAACACGCCAAAATCGCTAAATACGATTAACTACGTTACAGGTGTCGAAAGGATATAGCACTATACAAATATTCAATACTTCTTCCTAATGAAGCTAAAATTAAACAAGGTTACAACTGAGCTGGAGTGATGAAATTCTATGTGTGATGAAAGTTAGGAACTTACATTTGAACACTGTTTCATTTTCTTTCATGTCATATGACATAGTATAAATGTTGTATGTAAACTACATGTGCAAGATATGGGCGGACTTTTATTAAAATTCACAGAATGTGTTCTATTTGTGCTATTTTATATAGAAATAGAGGAGATAGAAAGTTGCAATTTGGACAGATTATCTATTATGTCATCTTCTATATATACTATATAAAGCAGATATTGCAGAAAGTCCTATCATTCGTTTAAACGAATGACATCTAGTTATTATTCTTTTCTTCTTCCTAACTAAACGCTTATTTTTATATGTTGCAATAGTCCTAGGACGATGAAATTTTTATGGCTTATTAGTCACGTGAGGAAATTTTGATTTCAATGATTTTCAGCACCCTATGACGTCACATGACGTCACAGCTAAAAATAGTGAAAAATGGTGTTCGCGCTCTACAGCCGTCATTTATGGTCGGATTTTCTTCAAATTTTCACAGATTGTACATCTTGAATCAAAGGTGTGCATATCCTATCAGATAACCGAAATTCCGAAAGACCGAAGTTCTGTGATTGAAATAAGATTCGAACATAGAACCGAAAATTTCATTTTATGATTAAAGAGCTTCAGGATGAGATAGAAAGTTGAAACTTACACAGTTTGCAGTTCTGCAGAATTTCTACATATATTTTGAGTCGTGACGTCATATGACGTCATGTGACGTCATAGGCATACTTCTTAATTTTCATTTTAGGGCAATGATTTCGACATGATGCCAGTTGTTCAGAATAATGAAAATTTCATAGTTATGAGAGTAAAGTATGCGCTATTGAACAAAAGCATCTTCAGCACCCTATGACGTCACATGACGTCACAGCAAAAAATAGTGAAAAATGGTGTTCACGCTCTACAGCCGTCATTTATGGTCGGATTTTCATCAAATTTTCACAGATGGTACATCTTAAATCAAAGGTGTGCATATCCTGTCAGCTAACCAAAATACCGAAAGACCGAAGTTCTGTGGCTGAAATAAGATTCGAACATAGGACCGAAAATTTCATTCTAAGATTAAATAGCTTCAGGATGAGATAGAAAGTTGAAACTTACACAGTTTGCAATTCTGCAGAATTTCTACATATATTTTGAGTCTTGACGTCATATGACGTCATGTGACGTCATAAGCATACTTCTTAATTTTCATTTTAGGGCAATGATTTCGACATGATGCCAGTTGTTCAGAATAATGAAAATTTCAGTGTTGTGACAGGAAAGGATGCACTTTTTAACACAAGCATCTTCAGCACCCTATGACGTCACATGACGTCACAGCTAAAAATAGTGAAAAATGGTGTTCGCGCTCTACAGCCGTCATTTATGGTCGGATTTTCTTCAAATTTTCACAGATGGTACATCTTGAAACTAAGGTGTGCATATCCTGTCAGCTAACCGAAATTCCGAAAGACCGAAGTTCTGTGGTTGAAATAAGATTCGAACATAAGACCGAAAATTTCATTTTAGGATTAAAGAACTTCAGGATGAGATAGACAGTTGAAACTTACACAGTTTGCAATTCTGCAGAATTTCTACATATAATTTGAGTCTTGACGTCATATGACGTAATGTGACGTCATAAGCATACTTTTTAATTTTCATTTTAAGGCAATGATTTCGACATGATGCCAGTTGTTCAGAATAATGAAAATTTCAGAGTTACGAAAGTAAAGTATGCGCTTTTGAACAAAAGTATTTTCAGCCCCGTATGACGTCATGTGACGTCAAAGCTAAAAGAAGTCCATACGAAAAAAAAAAAAATTAAGGGTAGAGAATTTAATATTTATTCTTTCTTACAGAATTAATCTTAATATTTTTCAATTTTAGCAGAAAGTCCTATCATTCGTATCAACGAATGAAATCTAGTTATTATTATTATTAGGACTTTCTGCCTAAAGCAGAAAGTCCTATTGGGTTTGTTCTGTTTATTATTATTATTATTATTATTATTATTATTCTTTTCTTCCTCAAGGATTTTCATATGTTGCTATCGTCCTAGGAGAATGAAATTTCGATGGCATATTATTCATATGCGTAATTAAAAAATTCTATAATTATCAAATGCCTATGACGTCATTATGACGTCACACTTGGCAATTGCTACAAAAGTTTGTACGCGGTCCAGAGCGATAATTAATAAACCGATTTTTATCAAATTTTCACAGAATGTGTATATTAAGTTTTAGTTGTGCATCTCGGTGTCCGTTTTTCAAAATTCGAAAAGCACAAGGTTCTATGGCGAATGCAAGATTCAAACCAAGGACGTCAAATTGATAAATGCTCATAAAATCGTCCCTAAATGAGACAGAAGGTTGATATTTCGTCAGTATATAGATCTCCGATAGATTTAAATATTCTGTGAAAATGGACGTCTTGTGACGTCATATGACGTCATCAAATTTCTAATATTTAAACACATATTTATATATGTTAATATGGTCCAAGGACAATGAAATTTTGGTGTCATATTCTTCAAGAGATGTTATTTTGATTTCTATGATATCCAGATCTCTATGACGTCATATGACGTCATACTTGAAATAAGCTACAAAAGTTTGTACGCGGTCCAGAGCCATTATTAATGAACCGATTTTCATCAAATTTTCACAGAATGTGTATATTAAGTTCTAGTTGTGCAACACGGTGTCCGTTTTTCGAAATTCGAAAAGTGCAAGGTTCTATAGCGATTCCAAGATTCGAACCAAGGTCGTAAATTTTCAAATTCTTATAAAATCGGTCCTATTTGAGATAGAAAGATGATATTGGGTCAGTATATAGGTCTCTGGGAGTCTTAAATATTTTGTGAAAATAAATGTCATATGACGTCACGTGACGTCGTTATATGATAATGAATTTCTAATTCTAACAAGATTATTTCTATATGTTGAAATTTTCGAAGGGCAATGAAAATTTAACCCCGCATGCTTACGATGCTGAAATTTCGATTTCAATGATTTTCAGAAGCCTATGACGTCATATGACGTCACATTTGAAATTGACTACAAAAGTTTGTACACGGTCCAGAGCCATTATTAATGGGCATATTTTCATCAAATTTTCACAAAATGTGTATATTAAGTTCTAGTTGGGCATCTCGGGATCCGTTTTTCAAAATTCGAAAAGTCCATGGTTCTATAGCGAATTCAAGATTCGAACCAATGTCGTAAATTTTTAAATGCTTATAAAATCGGTCCTATTTGAGATAGAAAAGTGATATTTGGTCAGTATATAGGTCTCTGGGAGTCTTAAAGATTTCGTGAAAAAAAAAAGTCATCTGACGTCATGTGACGTCATTATATGATAATGTATTTCTAAAATTAACAAGAGTATTTCTATATGTTGAAATTGTCGAAGGGCAATGAAAATTTAATGACAAAGGATTCAGATGCTGAAATTTCGATTTCAATGATTTTCATATGTCTCTGACGTCATATGACGTCACATTTGAAATTGACTACGAAAGTTTGTACACGGTCCAGAGCCATTATTAATGGGCCGAATTTCATTAAATTTTCACAGCATGTGTATATTACGTTCTTATTGTGTATACCGGTGTCCGTTTTTCAAAATTCGAAAAGTCCAAGCATCTATGGCGGATCCAAGATTCGAACCAAGGACGTCAATTTTTAAATGCTTATAAAATCGGTCCTATTTGAGATAGATAGTTGAAATTTTTGTCAGTTAGTAGGTCTCTGGGTGTCTTAAGAATTATGAGAAAATAAACGTCATATGACGTCACGTGACGTCATTTTTTATTGTTATTATTCTTTTCTTCTTCCTAACTAAACGCTTATTTTAATATGTTGCAATTGTCCTAGGACGATGAAATTTTTATGGGTTATTAGGCACGTGAGGAAATTTAGATTTCACCCCTACTGCATACATGTAGCCATATCTCAATAAATATCGATTTTTGTAAATATATGTATGAATAAGAATTATAGCTGAATAATTGACGTTTCCAAAGATTTATTTAGTTTATTAAAATTGGTTTACGGAATACAAAGTTATAAGCAAAAAAACTAAATGAAATGAAACTAATTTTGCTGATAATATGCTGTTTTCTTGAGGTTTAACAGTCAATATCTCAGAAACGACTGAAGATAAGTTTATACATTATGCGTATAAAATGTAGCATGTTTTAAGAGCTTTCTAACGGTACCAAGTTTATTGAAATTGGACTTCATATAAGAAAGTTACATGGGAAATAAGATATTTCATAATCATGCATCATAAAAATATGGAAAAGGTCACGCGCAGGGGTCACCAAGCTTAAATACTTGCGCAACGACTTAAAAAAAAAAAAAAAAAAAAAAAAAAAAATATATATCAAATTGCAATTGATGGGCTATATCTTGATTTTTTTTTGTTTTTTTTTTTGTCGAATGTTGACTGTTTCCAAAATAAGCATTGAAGTTAATACATGTACAGCGGCACAAGACAAAAATCCGTATTTGCAACACTATGTAGCTAGCGAGCAGTTTGCAAGCCTTGAAAAATTCACACGCAGCCCCACATTTTAGACCATCTAAAAACTGCATTGTTATGCTAACGATATTCATATTGCATCAGTTTGTAGGCTGGGATGTTACCTTTCAAAATATCACCATAGTTCGAAATTCCAGGAATTTATGGCAAAACTACGGAAGCCCAAACACGCCAAAATCGCTAAATACGTTTAACTACGTTACAGGTGTCGAAAGGATATAGCACTATACAAATATTCAATACTTCTTCCTACTGAGGCTAAAATTAAACAAGGTTACAACTGAGCTGGAGTGATGAAATTCTATGTGTGATGAAAGTTAGAAACTTACATTTGAACACTGTTTCATTTTTCTTTCATGTCATATGACATAGTATAAATTTTGTATGTAAACTACATGTGCAAGATATAGGCGGACTTTTAATAAAATTCACAGAATGTGTTCTATTTGTGCTATTTTATATAGAAATAGAGGAGATAGAAAGTTGCAATTTGGACAGATTATCTATTATGTCATCTTCTATATATACTATATAAAGCAGATGTTGCAGAAAGTCCTATCATTCGTTTAAACGAATGACATCTAGTTATTATTATTATTCTTTTTTTCTTCCTAACTAAACGCTTATTTTTCTATGTTGCAATACTCCTAGGACGATGAAATTTTTATGACTTATTAGCCACGTCAGGAAATTTTGATTTCTATGATTTTCATATGCCTATGACGTCATATGACGTCACATTTGAAATATGCTACAAAAGTTTGTACGCGGTCTACAGCCATTGTTTGTGAACCGATTTTCATCAAATTTTCACAGATTGTGTATATTAAGTTCTAGTTGTGCATCCCGGTGTCCGTTTTTTCAAAATTCGAAAAGTCCATGGTTCTATAGCGAATCCAAGATTCGAACCAAGGTCGGAAATTTTTAAATGCTTATAAAATCTGTCCTATTTAAGAAAGAAAGTTGATATTTAGTCAGTATATAGGTCTCTAGAAGTTTTAAAAATTTTGTGAAAATATTTCTCATATGACGTCACGTGACGTCATTATATGATAATGTATTTCTAATATTAACAAGAATATTTCTATATGTTGAAATTGTCGAAAGGCAATGAAAATTTAAAGACACATGCTTCAAACGCTGAAATTTTGATTTCTATGATTTTCATATGCCTATGACGTCATATGACGTCACACTGGAAATATGCAACAAAAGTTTGTACGCGGTCTAAAGCCATTGTTTATGAACCGATTTTCATCAAATTTTCACAGAATGTGTATATTAAGTTCTAGTTGTGCATCCCGGTGTCCGTTTTTCAAAATTCGAAAAGTCCAAGGTTCTATAGCGATTCCAAGATTCGAACCAAGGTCGTAAATTTTCAAATTCTTATAAAATCGGTCCTATTTGAGATAGAAAGATGATATTGGGTCAGTATATAGGTCTCTGGGAGTCTTAAACATTTTGTGAAAATAAATGTCATATGACGTCACGTGACGTCATTATATGATAATGAATTTCTAATTCTAACAAGATTATTTCTATATCTTGAAATTTATGAAGGGCAATGAAAAATTAATGCCGCATGCTTCAGATGCTGTAATTTCGATTTCAAAGATTTTCAGAAGCCTATGACGTCATATGACGTCACACTTGAAATATGCAACAAAAGTTTGTACGCGGTCCAGAGCCATTGTTTATGAACCGATTTTCATCAAATTTTCACAGAATGTGTATATTACGTTCTTATTGTGTATACCGGTGTCCGTTTTTCAAAATTCGAAAAGTCCAAGCATATATGGCGGATCCAAGATTCGAACCAATGACGTCAATATTTAAATGCTTATAAAAACTGTCCTATTTGAGATAGAAAGTTGAAATTTTGTCAGTTAGTAGGTCTCTGGGTGTCTTAACAATTATGTGAAAATAAACGTCATATGACGTCACGTGACGTCATTTGTTTATTATTATTATTCTTTTCTTCTTCCTAACTAAACGCTTATTTTAATATGTTGCAATAGTCCTAGGACGATGAAATGTTTATGGGTTATTAGGCACGTGAGGAAATTTTGATTTCACCCCTACTGCATATATGTAGCCATATCTCAATAAATATCGATTTTTGTAAATATATGTATGAATACGAATTATAGCTGAATAATTGACGTTTCCAAAGATATTTAGTTTATTAAAATTGGTTTACGCAATACAAAGTTATAAGCAAAAAAACTAAATGAAATGAAGCTAATTTTGCTGATAATATGCTGTTTTCTTGAGGTTTAACAGTCAATATCTCAGAAACGACTGAAGATAAGTTTATACATTATGCATGTAAAATGTAGCATGTTTTAAGAGCTTTCTAACGGTACCAAGTTTATTGAAATTGGACTTCATATAAGAAAGTTACATGGAGAATAAGATATTTCATAATCATGCATCATAAAAATATGGAAAAGGTCACGCGCAGGGGTCACCAAGCTAAAATAGTTGCGCAACGACTTAAAAAAAAAAAAAAAAAAAAAAAAAAATCAAATTGCAATTGATGGGCTATATCTTGATTTTTTTTTGTTTTTTTTTTTGTCGAATGTTGACTGTTTCCAAAATAAGCATTGAAGTTAATACATGTACAGCGGCACAAGACAAAAATCCGTATTTGCAACACTATGTAGCTAGCGAGCAGTTTGCAAGCCTTGAAAAATTCACACGCAGCCCCACATTTTAGACCATCTAAAAACTGCATTGTTATGCTAACGATATTCATATTGCATCAGTTTGTAGGCTGGGATGTTACCTTTCAAAATATCACCATAGTTCGAAATTCCAGGAATTTATGGCAAAACTACGGAAGCCCAAACACGCCAAAATCGCTAAATACGTTTAACTACGTTACAGGTGTCGAAAGGATATAGCACTATACAAATATTCAATACTTCTTCCTACTGAGGCTAAAATTAAACAAGGTTACAACTGAGCTGGAGTGATGAAATTCTATGTGTGATGAAAGTTAGAAACTTACATTTGAACACTGTTTCATTTTTCTTTCATGTCATATGACATAGTATAAATTTTGTATGTAAACTACATGTGCAAGATATAGGCGGACTTTTAATAAAATTCACAGAATGTGTTCTATTTGTGCTATTTTATATAGAAATAGAGGAGATAGAAAGTTGCAATTTGGACAGATTATCTATTATGTCATCTTCTATATATACTATATAAAGCAGATGTTGCAGAAAGTCCTATCATTCGTTTAAACGAATGACATCTAGTTATTATTATTATTCTTTTTTTCTTCCTAACTAAACGCTTATTTTTCTATGTTGCAATACTCCTAGGACGATGAAATTTTTATGACTTATTAGCCACGTCAGGAAATTTTGATTTCTATGATTTTCATATGCCTATGACGTCATATGACGTCACATTTGAAATATGCTACAAAAGTTTGTACGCGGTCTACAGCCATTGTTTGTGAACCGATTTTCATCAAATTTTCACAGATTGTGTATATTAAGTTCTAGTTGTGCATCCCGGTGTCCGTTTTTCAAAATTCGAAAAGTCCATGGTTCTATAGCGAATCCAAGATTCGAACCAAGGTCGGAAATTTTTAAATGCTTATAAAATCTGTCCTATTTAAGAAAGAAAGTTGATATTTAGTCAGTATATAGGTCTCTAGAAGTTTTAAAAATTTTGTGAAAATATTTCTCATATGACGTCACGTGACGTCATTATATGATAATGTATTTCTAATATTAACAAGAATATTCTATATGTTGAAATTGTCGAAAGGCAATGAAAATTTAAAGACACATGCTTCAAACGCTGAAATTTTGATTTCTATGATTTTCATATGCCTATGACGTCATATGACGTCACACTGGAAATATGCAACAAAAGTTTGTACGCGGTCTAAAGCCATTGTTTATGAACCGATTTTCATCAAATTTTCACAGAATGTGTATATTAAGTTCTAGTTGTGCATCCCGGTGTCCGTTTTTCAAAATTCGAAAAGTCCAAGGTTCTATAGCGATTCCAAGATTCGAACCAAGGTCGTAAATTTTCAAATTCTTATAAAATCGGTCCTATTTGAGATAGAAAGATGATATTGGGTCAGTATATAGGTCTCTGGGAGTCTTAAACATTTTGTGAAAATAAATGTCATATGACGTCACGTGACGTCATTATATGATAATGAATTTCTAATTCTAACAAGATTATTTCTATATCTTGAAATTTATGAAGGGCAATGAAAAATTAATGCCGCATGCTTCAGATGCTGTAATATTCAATACTTCTTCCTACTGAGGCTAAAATTAAACAAGGTTACAACTGAGCTGGAGTGATGAAATTCTATGTGTGATGAAAGTTAGAAACTTACATTTGAACACTGTTTCATTTTTCTTTCATGTCATATGACATAGTATAAATTTTGTATGTAAACTACATGTGCAAGATATAGGCGGACTTTTAATAAAATTCACAGAATGTGTTCTATTTGTGCTATTTTATATAGAAATAGAGGAGATAGAAAGTTGCAATTTGGACAGATTAT
>CM037795.1:42417310-42467310 GCA_021229015.1 Solen grandis | reverse complement strand
TCAGTGTCTTCCTTCACCTGTAATTAGCTGGACGTCGCTACATGGCTGAAATACTGTTGAAATGATGGTAAACTCAAATAGTCAAAGTCATGTCACCTTCACCTTAAGCAGGAGTACATAAATCTGTCATGGATTTTGACCACATTGTGCTTCTTTTTTGACTTAGAAACTTAGATAAGGTTAACAATGTTTTGAGTTTGATTTTCTTTAGGGCTCTCATCTAAATAAGATTCCTGGAATTTTACTACCTTAACTCTGAAATCTAAGTATTTGTGTTTCCCAAATGACTGAACTACTGTTGGTGCAAAGCATACAAATGTTTGTTCCCAGCTCTCCTCACTCACTAATTTGCGATTTTTAAAAATGTTTCTTGTAAAATATTACAAAAATATAGCCCGCTGTATTGTAGTCTCATTAAATTGCTGTTATATGTTTGTTTCAGGACGACCAATCTGTCACCCAGGTTCCTCAGTTTGAGAGTTCCACACGTCCACGTCTTGGTCGCCAGACCTCCGTTATCAACTACATGTCCAGTGAACAGAAGCGCTGGAAGAGCACAGTGCAGGAACAAAGAAAGAATATTTATGACAAACATACCATGTTGAATTAAGGACCAGTTCATTGTCAATTAATCCTCTCCAAGAAAAGCAATGCTAAAATGACAAATCTAGTCATTTTGAAACCTGACCAGCCTACAGTCAGAGCATGATAAAGATTTATACTGTTTGCTTCACAGCTGATAAATTATACTGAAAGTGTAAAATTAGACATAGCTTGTTGACTTCAGATCATGTTTAAACCAGATATGCGTGTATTGCTTAGATGTCACTTAGCTGTAACTGTGTACCAGGTATTTATTGTAACACTCATATGTAGTAAGTAAAGAAAGGATGGTGATAGGGTCACAAGAGTCATATCAAAATGCTAAAATATGTTGTTAAAGAGAAGAGGATCAATTCCTGTTATGTTCATTTCCCAATAAGGTGCAGACTGGAGAAGTGGTGTAAAAACAATATTCATCTACATCAAGGATGTCAATCTGTCAGACCTTACAGTATGTAAGAGAGTAGTTTAAGAGAGAGAGAGAGAGTGAGAGAGAAATAGAGAGGTTAGTAAATTAATTAGATGATAGTGAATTATTGAACAACCAAGATTTTTTTTAGCTCACCTGAGCACAGCATGATGGTGCTGTGTCTGGCGTCCATGTGTACAACCTAGTGATTGTCCGTCATCAACAATTTCATTGAAAAAAAAAGAAACATCTCCTCCTTGATTGGATTTTTACCAAACTTCACAGGTTGATCCTTATTAGGCCCTCTTTCAAAATTGTTCTAAATGTTTTGATTGATTAAAAAGTATGTCACAGAAACTAAAAATAGATTTTAAAAATTCCAGCTTTTAGAATCTTCTTCTGCAAAACTGCATGGCCTAGAACTTAGATATTTGATGTGTAGCATTGTCTAGTGGACCTCTACCAAGTTTGTTCAAATCATTACCCTGGGGTCAAAATTTGCCCCTCAAATTTGTTATTTTCAGATCATGGCCCTAGGGTCAAAATTAACCCCACAAAAGGGTCACCTGATTTTACATAGACCCGTATAGGAAAAACTATGAAAAAATCCTGGAGTTCAGATATTTGATGTGTGACATGGCTTAGTAGACATCTTCCAAATTTGCTGAAATCATGACCCTGGGGTCAAAATTGGTTCTACCCCTGGGGTCATGTGTGACATGATCTAGTGAACCTCTACCAAGTTTGTTAAAATAATGGCCCTTGGGTCAAAATTTGCCCTTCCCCAGGGTTCACTTGATTTTACATAGACTCATATAGGGCTATGACCTTAAAATTAGGACCACAGCTATAGCTTTTAAGTGAAATTTAGATGATCTTGATGTACCTATGCATGATAACCTTTTCAGTATGACAATGCTATAATAAGCAATGAAGGCAACATTTTGCAGGTGAGCGATTTTATGAAGATTTTAGAGTGCAGAAGTGAAATCTAGCATTTTTAGCTCACTTGAGCACATGTGATTTAGGATCCATGTATGTCCTTCGTCATCCACAATAAGTTTGTTTGCACCATAGCATCTTCATTTCTTAAGCAATTATCTTTAAACTTTATGACAATGTTTATTGCCATAATCTCTCTACCAAGTTAAATTTTGGTTGAAATTGCCTTATAAGTTCAGGAGTTATGGCCAAAAATGCCAGATTTCACTTTGCACTCTATGATCTTTATGTCTAAACAATCATCTTCAAAGTTTATGACAATGTTTATCGCCATATTGCTGAAGAATAAGAAATTCTAGTGGGCAAACAAAGTGAAATCTGGCACTTTTCTATATTAAAAGGGTCGTAACTCTTGACCTAATCAGGCAATATCAGCCATATTCAAACTTGGCAGAGAGATTATGGCGTTAAACATTGTCATAAAGTTTGAAGATGATTGCTTAAGAAATGAAGATGCTAGAGTGCAAGCAAACTTATTGTGGATGCCGGACATTCAATGATCCGAACACCTAATAGCTCATCCTGAGCACATATACTTAAATCACTGTATTGTGTTTTGTCAGCAAAATTATTATTGGTACATTAGTCAATATTTTTACCCTACACAGCATTACAGGGACCATGTAGACAGTACTGTACATCTTGGAGAGAAGAGTTATAATTTATTTATGTTACAGACATTGATTTGCAATAGGCCCTTCTCAAAATTTATGCATACCAGAGATTCTTTTCTCAGAAAGAGGTTTAGATGGGTCAGGTATACACACCAGTACAGCTGATAATATCACTTGTATAGTTATGGTGACCACTGGTGGAAGCACATCCACAAGTAAACTGTTGAAATAAATTTCTCATTATCATTGCAGTGTGTCAGTTTGTAATTCTAATGGAAAATATGATGCAGATAATTAACCTCTCATCCCATTCCTATCTGTCTATCCAGAGACACTGTAAACTGAGTTTAAATCACTATGTTTAAGAACAAGGGTATTGGTTGATTGTACAGAAATAAAAACACAACAACCATCTTCTCTGGTCTTAGGTTCTTAATTTTATATTTAAATAACAAAAGTGTATGTACACTGAAACAATCATTAGGCATTATATCACATGCTTGAAGTTACATATATAACGTTTATTTTTTTATACTGAGTGTATGTCAGATGCATTACAAAATTCTCCGGTTCACACACTGAAAAAAGACCAGAATTATAGTCAAATAAAACTATATATGGAAAACTATGTCCAACTTGCATTTTATAAAATTACAAAAACTCTATTGAAAGAAAGCGTTTCTAATGAGAATAACTTTAGCAACAGCGTTAAGACTTGATGCAGTAGAATTCAGTGTTTCTTTATCTTGAAGTCTTCAAAGATACGGTAGTTCCATGACCCATGAGAATTCAAGAAGTCCAAATGGCTGATTTCTTGATGGGTGATATATACCTTATGGTTATGATTTTATGCAACGTAGGGACACCAGAACTGCCAACAGTTCCACAAGGATACATATGCAAAGAATTTTCTTCTAAAGAAGCACAAGTGTTGCGTTCAAAAACTAATCCCCGTTAATTGGCATCAGTTTTTTCATGTCTTTAATTCTTTAGTTGCAGGTAGAGATAATCACAATCTTTTCCGCATTTAGCTATCTTACCCATGTTAGATGCTGTATGTCTGTGCTGGAGCTGACTTTGTGCTGGAGCTGACCAGTTTTTTTGTTGTTGTTGTTGTTTTATTATTATTTCTTCAAATTTCTTTATCTCAGATATATTAAGATAATATTATCTGACTGAGTCAGAAATTAACTGACTTATATTTGTGAATCATGAAGAGTCAAACATGTCTTAAATGGTTAGTCAAGGGAATAAGAGAAAGTCGCCACTTAACAAAGGTGACCTCTAAATTAAGTACAAATATAAGATAAAATGCTACAGTTTGGTAATACATTTAAATTGACCGCTTAATGAAATTAACCGCTAATACAGGTTGAACTGTAATTTCTTATAGGCAGGCCAGGAAAACACACACCTTCTGCTTAAAATACTATTTTTATGCGACTTTGTTGGAAATTTAACATGGAGTCATTTAAAGCTAGTTACGATGTCGAAACGTCTTGTGGCGAATCCTTCGGGCCACTGACGTTACGATTCCATGTTCATAATTTATTGGAGCAAAATTGATTTTCGTAAATACGGCTTGACAGCGGATTTTGCAACTATAAATCGGTGTATCTTATGAAAGTGTTACCGATTTTGGTCGTATTTTCAAAAGAAAACCCTTTGCAACCCTTCAATACACAAACATTTTCAAAATCATCGGATTTCGTTTCCGAGTTGAATGATACCGGAAGATCAGATTAGAACACAATAACACACGTCGGTTTCAGAAAAAGCTTACAAACTTCGAAAATGACATTGACGATACTTTTCTCGCTTTGTGGTAGGAGATTAATTGTCAATAGATAGCCCAATGTGTTTTTAGTTGCATATTTTTGCTTCATCTTCTTGAAAAATCAGCGGTTGTGAATCACGACCACTCTGCTTCATAGAGTATATAGGGACGGATTTACTACCGTGTCAAGCGCTAGCGAGACACAAGGTAGTAACATTACTTCTAATTTAAAGCTAGTCCAGACTTGGTGGGACTAGTTAGTACGGAAGTACCATTTGTGACTATATTTTATACTGGATCTGGTCTCTCACTGGCCAGGTTACTAGTATATAACCTTGAATGAATGGATCTGGATTCTATGGCTGGGTTACAGCTCGAATAACCACAAACTTAAAGGTCCTGAGGTTCCTTGCCTCTTAAATATGCAACGTCTAGTGTAAAGATGTGTTAATATCTGCTGGACCCAGTATTTTTAACCCAGCAATCTGTTAGAGTAAGCCTGTAATATGCTTGCAACATACACATTTGCCTAATTTGACAGTCACATTTTGCAACTAGTATTATATGAAATGAAATAATGCATTTATTTTACATTTATACAGATTACTTATAACTTCAAGCTGCCTGAAGATAAAAAAAACAAACTTTCATACAACTGAACTAAATATTTATGCTATCCACTGAAAATATATCTTATAAAAGTTTATTTCACCCATAATTTATTGTTAATATATAATATAGTGTAATTGGTTTTGGGGGTTTCTATTCGAGTCTCGAGAAAATGAGGAAAATGTATGTCATAATCTTTAAATTCAATACTATATTACATAGAAATGTGTGATTTAATTCCATTCTTGATTAAAATGGCTTAAACATTTAAGTATGTGAAGTTTTATTCTTTCTTTGAGATTTGTGGCATTTGCTGCATAAATCAGTATTATCATGAACTGAAACAGACATTTGGGATACTGTAAGCTAGGTGCCCAAAAGAAGCTGGTAATTTATATGTTATTGTCTGAAAGGTTATCTTATCTACAATGGAATGTAAGCTTAATGGCTTTATTGTAGGTGTTGAGAATTAGTTTAACCATGTGTTTACATCTGGTCAGCAGGTTGTGTGTTTTTGAAATATACATGGCTGGGCTTATTAGGTCTTCTGTGATTTAAATAGTGGATGAAACTGTCTTAATGTAAATAGTCTTCACTGTAAAACTTGGATTTTTTGTTCAAGGACTACTTCTATGATGAAAATATAAGTTATTTAATAATTTTCTACGCAGTACAAAGCTTAATCCTGTGTAAATTTGTACACCACTGACGTCTCTATCAGTGTAAGCTGCTGAGTTTGTTTACAACTGAGTCTGAACTGACCCATCTAAGCCTCGTTCTGGTTACCTTACTGAATATGCATGAGATAATATTAAGAAGGCTCTATGTTTACTGTATATGAAACCTAAGACTACAAATAAGGATATATATATATATATATTTCTTTAATATCTATACTAAGCCAATAGTAAATTGCAAGGAAGGTGTGTTGTATTTGTACATGTATATATTGATATAAGAGAATTTCATTCTAAGAGAAAATACTTTTTTGGCTAATCATTTTCATGAATGAGCCTTTTTGCATAAAAGGAAGAAAAATTAAATGAATTACTGTGCAGATGTCAAATAAATAGAGTTAAGTAGCACTTCTTATTTTTTATTTGGTTTTGCAAAGTGATAGGGAAATTTTCTTAAGTTTGACTGACTTCAGTGGCAATTTCAATTTAAAAAGATATTACTGTATGCTATCCTGTTCATTTGAGCTACTTCATGTACACGAAATAATGTATTAATGCAAGGAATTCTGTCCGAGTATTGTGTTGTGTAGCCTAGAATCAATATGTGTTTTATTTACCTAAGGTGAGGAATCTCTATACATTTGGTAGTACTGGGTATGTGTGATATGATAATAAACCTCAACTAATGACATAAAGCAGTGACTGAATTGTTAACTTTGGCATCTAGCGCCATGATCCAATAATTGAAATGTTGAGGTAGAAATCAAAGCACTGATCCAATTGGGGATCCATTAACAGGGCTTATTAAAATTATCAAAACTTGGTTCCATATTGACATTAAAGAAGTCTATAATGATGTAAGGTTTATCATGTTGAATAGGAAATTTTGATAAACAAATATATACTTAAATGCTAACTTAACAATTAAATAAGCTTACAACTGCTTACTACTTTTATTTAATAGGTAAATGGAAATGATTTGTTACATTTTGAATAAAATAATGAAATTATCAAATAGTTCCAGTGTTAACATGGGATGTGGGGAATTGTAATTGTTTCTTGTGTGTCACTTGAAATATGTGTTTGATATAGTGATTATTAAAATTATGAAATGATTAAGTAATTTCATATCATTTATAGTCCAAATTCCTTTATTTGCCCTTTCTGTGTAAAGAAAATCTTTGCAGCAAGATAAGATGTTTCTGTTTTCATCTTTAAATGATAATTAATATTATTTACAATTGATTTTTTGACATTTTTGCTTAATCATGGCATAACTGTGCTGTAAGTTATTTTTACAAAATTTTACAAAATTTAGAGGTACTTTAGTTTTCAATTCGAAAAATCAATTCTGTATGTCAAAAATAAATATTTACACCTTCTATGTCAAATATATGTAACAGTTGTACAGGGTTCTTTCAATGAAAAATTCCATCCTTTAAATTGATGATGTTCGGGCAAGTGTCGGGTGTCCGCTCAGATTGACATATGTGCTCAGGTGAGCTTTTCTGATCACTCGGCGCCCGGTGTCTTGTCATCAACAATTTGCTTAAAATGACATCTCCTCTGAAACTGCTGGAAAAAATTCTATTAAACTTGGCGGGGATGATCCTTGCTAAAATAAACTTGATCCATATATAACTCTGGTTGCCATGGCAACAGAAAGAAAAAAAAAATGAAAACTTTAAAAATCATCACCTTCAAAACTACTGGCCAGATTTCAAAATGTTTTAGTATAGATGTTCCTTGGGTAACCCTCTACCAAGATTGCTAAAATTATTCCAATCCGTAAAAAAACATGACCGCCAGGGGCGGGGCTAATTTTCCTTAAATGTATATAGTGAAACCTTCAAACAACATCTCCTCTGAAACCGCTGGGCAGACTTTGATTGAACTTGGCAGGGATGATCCTTGGGTGAAACTTTACTAAAGTTGCTAAAATGAACTTCATCCATATAGAATTCTGGGCTTTTATCATTCTTCATATTTCTTAAAGTCATAGTGACCTCTTCATATGTTAAAAGGCCTTCTAACTTCATTGCCTGCAGATCAGAGAGTTTTGGAACATTAACATTTTCAAAATAATTTTCTATATCGTGGTCTTTTACTTCTATGTTTTTATATAAATGTTCATAAAAGGACATGGTCTCTTTTAAAATTTCGTGTTGGTCATAAATAAAAGCTCGTCACTTGAAAGGGGTCACTTGATTTAACAAAGGCTAATATAGGAAAAAAACTTGAAAAATCTTCTTCTCAGAAACCACAAGGCATAGAGTTAAGATATTTGGTGTGTAGCATTGTCTGGTGGATCTCTACCAAGTTTGTTCAAATCATGACCCTGGGGTCAAAATTGGCCCCACCCCAAGGGTCACTTGATTTAACATAGGCTAATATAGGAAAAACTTGAAAAATCTTCTTCTCAGAAACCACAAGGCCTAGGGTTTAGATATTTGGTGTGCAGCACTGTCTAGTAGATAACAACCAAGTTGGTTCAAATCATGGCCCTGGGGTCAAATTTGGCCCTGCCCCAGGGGTCACTTGATTTAACATAGGTTAATACAGGAAAAACTTGAAAAAATCTTCTCAGAAACCACAAGGCCTGGAGTTTAGATATTTGGTATGTAGCATTGTCTACTGGGTCTCTACAATGTTTTTACAAATCATGACCATTGGGTCAAATTTGGCCCCACCAAAGAGGTCCCTGATTTTACATAGGCTAATATAGGAAAAAACTTGAAAAATCTTCTCAGAAACCACAAGGCCTGGTGTTTAGATATTTGGTGTGTAGCATTGTCTAGTGGATCTCTTCTATGTTTGTTCAAATCATGGCCCTGGGGTCAAAATTGGCCCCACCCCAGGGGTCACTTGATTTAACATAGACTAATATAGGAGAAACCTGAAAAAAATCTTCTTCTCAGAAATCACAAAGCCTGGAGTTTAGATATTTGGTATGTGACATGGGCTAATAGACCTCTACCAAGTTTGTTCAAATCATGAATCATGCATTGTCTAGTGGATCTATATTTAATTTGTTCAAAGCATGGCCCTGGGGTCAAATTTGGCCCCGCCATTGGGGTCACCTGATTTTACATAGGCTAATATAGAAATAACTTGAAAATTCTTCTTTTTAAGAAACTAGAAAACACATGGCCTGGCGTTTAGATATTTGGTGAAAATTGGCCCAGCCCCAGGGATCACTTGATTTTACATTGTTATTTTGGAAAAAAGCTAGAAAAATTTCTTCTCAAAAACCACAAGGTCTGGAGTTTAGATATTTGGTATGTAACATGGGCTAATAGACCTCTACCTAGTTTGTTCAAATCATGACCCTGGGGTCAAAATTGGCTCTGCCCCAGGGGTCACTTTATTTTACATAGCCTAATGATATCAGGTGAGTGTTCCAGGGCCATCATGGCCCTCTTGTTAAAGTATGAAGTGTCAAGATTTCGACTGGGGATTAAGTGATTTAACCCCTTTCAAACCTCGATAAACGAAAGTGAACCTATAAGGTCAGGGCTTCAAAATAGATGTTGCAATTTGTTGCAACAGAACGGAAAGGTAAGAGTATTCCAAAGTTATGTTTTTAGCTCACCTGAGCACAACGTGCTCATGGTGAGCTATTGTGATCGCCTTTTGTCCGTCGTCCGTCGTCCGTCGTCCGTGCGTGCGTGCGTGCGTGCGTGCGTCCGTCGTCAACAATTTGCTTTAAACAACATCTCCTCATGAACCGCTGAAGGGATTTTGACCAAACTTCACAGGAATCATCCTTATGATGCCCTCTATCAAAGTTGTACAAATTATTCAGATTGGTTAAAAAAGTAGGTCACAGGAGCTAAAAATAGATTTTAAAAATGCAAACTTTGAAAATCTTCTTCTGCAAAACTGCAAGGCCTAGAGCTTAGATATTTGGTATGTAGCATCATCTTATGGGCCATTACCAAGATTGTACAAATCATATCCCTACGGTGATAAATGACCCCGCACCAGGGGTCACTTGTTTTACATAGAGTTATATAGGAAAATCTTTAAAAATCTTCTTCTATGAATCCATTAGGCCTAGAGCTTAGATATTTGGTATGTAGCATCATCTAATGGTTCATTACCAAGATTGTTCAAATCATAGCCCTACGGTGATAAATGCCCCCGCACCAGGGGTCACTTGTTTTACATAGAGTTATATAGGAAAATGTTTAAAAATCTTCTTCTATGAATCCATAAGGCCTAGAGATTAGATATTTGGTATGAAGCATCATCTTATGGTTCATTACCAAGATTGTACAAATCATGACCCTATGGTGATAAATGACCCCGCGCCATGGGTCACTTGTTTTACATAGAGTTATATAGGAAAAACTTTAAAAATCTTCTTCTATAAATCCATTAGGCCTAGAGCTTAGATATTTGGTATGTAGCATCATCTTATGGTTCATTACCAATCTTGTTCAAATCATAGCCCTATGGTGATAAATGCCCCCGCAATAGGGGTCACTTGTTTAACATAGATTTATATAGGAAAAACTTTAAAAATCTTCTTCTATGAATCCATAAGGCCTAGAGCTTAGATATTTCATATGTAGCATCATCTAATGGTTCATTACCAAGATTGTTCAAATCATAGCCAAACGGTGATAAATGCCCCCGCAATAGGGGTCACTTGTTTTACATAGAGTTATATAGGAAAAGCTTTAAAAATCTTCTTCTATGAATCCATAAGGCCTAGAGATTAGATATTTGGTATGTAGCATCATCTTATGGTTCATTACCAAGATTGTACAAATCATAGCCCTACAGTGATAAATGCCCCGGCACCAGGGGTCACTTGTTTTACATAGAGTTATATAGGAAAATGTTTAAAAATCTTCTTCTATGAATCCATAAGGCCTAGAGATTAGATATTTGGTATGAAGCATCATCTTATGGGCATTACCAAGATTGTACAAATCATGCCCTACGATGATAAATGCCCCCGCACCAGGGGTCACTTGTTTAACATAGAGTTATATAGGAAAAACTTTAAAAATCTTCTTCTATGAATCCATTAGGCCTAGAGCTTAGATATTTGGTATGTAGCATCATCTTATGGGCCATTACCAAGATTGTACAAATCATAGCCCTACGATGATAAATGCCCCCGCACCAGGGGTCACTTGTTTAACATAGAGTTATATAGGAAAATCTTTAAAAATCTTCTTCTATGAATCCATTAGGCCTAGAGGTTAGATATTTGGTATGAAGCATCATCTTATGGTTCATTACCAAGATTGTACAAATCATAGCCCTATGGTGATAAATGACCCCGCACCAGGGGTCACTTGTTTTACATAGAGTTATATAGGAAAATGTTTAAAAATCTTCTTCTATGAATCCATAAGGCCTAGAGATTAGATATTTGGTATGAAGCATCATCTTATGGTTCATTACCAAGATTGTACAAATCATGACCCTATGGTGATAAATGCCCCCGCACCAGGGGTCACTTGTTTAACATAGAGTTATATAGGAAAATCTTTAAAAATCTTCTTCTATGAATCCATTAGGCCTAGAGCTTAGATATTTGGTATGTAGCATCATCTAATGGTTCATTATCAAGATTTTCAAAATGGTGGCCCTTTGGAGATAAATGACCCGGCACTAAGTCTTCTCCTCTGAAACCATAAGGCCCAGTGCTTATATATTTGGTGTGTAGTATTGTCAGGGCTAAAATGTTTAAGATTGAGTTATATCAGAATTCTTGTCTGTTTAAAAACCTTGTAATCAGTTGTAGCAATGGTACTCAGGTGAGCGATCCAGGGCCATCATGGCCCTCTTGTTACAAATATATTCGGAACACCCTTACCTTCCCATTCTGTACTATATACAGTCGCAAGATCTTTGTCTCAGTCAGAGTTGACCTTGAGCGATGACGTCATAGATGTTGTTCTGGGTTCACTTCAGTTGATCGAGGTTCCATTTGTTTAAAATAGCTGAATCGCGAGTAGAAATCATGAAAATTCAGGCATTAAAAACAATAATATCAGTTTTTCATGTGAACAGTTATGAAAGAAAATTATCCGCAACACTGCAATAGTATCGATGGGCACATTTTTAATTGATTTTTAAGACTTATTCCAGATGGGTGCCCTTCAGCATCCTGCTGAAGTTGGTAACCTTGTTGTTTATTATATATAGATTTTTCTATTGATACAAACATGGATGATAAAAATTAGCATAATTTGCATAAAGTGGGGTGGAGGATCAAACGGTCCTGTCCTCAAGTATCTGTGATGTATATACAGTGGGATTTTCAACTGGCAAAACTTTGTTATCATGAATATTAAATGACTAATAAAACAACAAACTCTTCGTTGAACTTACAAAAGCAAAATCTGTCTTTCAAAAATTCGAACAACTATATGTTAGGCGCCATGTCATTGGTCAAATACCCGTGCTGTCTCCTCTACATCGTTAAGTACCCATGTCTGATCAATATCATCTATAGGCCGTGGGATTTTATGCCTGTATTTTGTCATTTTTTGGTGTGGTAAATTACGCAATTTGACTGATTCCATAGAGGTTTTTATCCAATCAAGAGATCGCTTTATATAGTGTGAACAGAAATGTTTCAGTAGTTTATATGACTTTCAAACCTCCACGCCAAAGGACATTCATTTACATTGGCTGATATATTAGTCAAAGACTGCTGTAATATGACAGGTTGCTTGCCATTTCCCCACGGCCTGAAACGGAATAAGTCAGCCTGAGGTTTCCAACAATGTCTCTTATATGGATCCTATGAAATGCCTTTAAATAAACAATTCATGAATATGAAGTTTTGTTTATCAAATAAACCATGACCCATTAAGAAGCAAAGTGTTTTGTGCAAACGTGGGTTTGAAAATGGAGAGCAGTTAGACAAGTGAAAGTATTCTCTTTTGTTGCAATGAAAAAGTATTGGTAACTCTTATTTATTGATATGTGACTAAAGAAAAACACCATGCTCAGTACAATGTGTAAACGGACAAGCTGTGAGGAGCACTTTTTGTGATTGTGCAGCAGCCGATTCGTCTTCCAGCATTTCCAGTCCTCAGGCTCTCCGAACTGTTTCCAAGTCCACTGTCATCCTTTTTTTCATGGAGCTGAAATAAACACACTAAGTTGAATATCAATAAAATCAGATTCACGTGATGTTGCAACACCTAACATTTAAATTGTCAGAAATGATTGCTGCTCCTGGTTTTGGAATTTACCTTTACTGTAACAGTGTTTCAAACAGCTTCACATTGCTGAGTGAGTGGCTTGAATGTCCTCCCTTAACCCTGAAATCATCGTTTAATTTCCATGCTGTGACATACCATTGTTTTTAGCTCACCTGATGAGCTTTTGTGATCACCTTTTGTCCAGCGTCCGTTGTCCATGCGTCCGTCCGGTGTCAACAATTTCCTTTAAACAACATCTCCTAAACCGCTGAATGGATTTTGACCAATGTTCACAGGAATCATCCTTATGATGCCCTCTATCAAGATTGTTCAAATTATTTCAAATGGTTGAAAAAGTAGGTCACAGGAGCTAAAAAAAGATTTTAAAAATGCAAACTTTGAAAATCTTCTACAAAACTGCAAGGCCTTGAGCTTAGATATTTGGTGTGTAGCATTGCCTAGTGCACCTCTACCAAGATTGTTCAAATCATGACCCTGGGGTCAAAATTGGCCCTGCCCCAGGGATCACCTGATATATGCTTATATAGGAAAAAAACTTAAAAATCTTCTTCACAGAAACCACAAGGCCTAGAGTTAAGATATTTTGTGTGTAGCATTGTCTAGTGGATCTCTACCAAGTTTGTTCAAATCATTGCCCTGGGGTCAAATTTGGTCCCCCCACAAGGGTCACTTGAATTTACATAGGCTTATATAGGAAAAAAACCTAAACAATCTTCTTCTCAGAAACTACAAGGCAAGGAGTTAAGATATGTAGTGTGTAACATTGTCATATGAACATCTACCAAATTTGTTCAAATCATGGCCCTGGGGTCAAAACTGGCCCGCCCCAGGAGTCACTTGATTTTTCAAAGGCTGAAATAGGAAAAACTAGCAAAATCTTCTTCTCAGAAGCTACAAGGCAAGAAGTATAGATATTTGGTGTGTAACATTGCCTTATGGACATCTACCAAGTTTTGTTCAAATCATGGTCCTCTGGTCAAAATTGGCCCAAACCATCCAGTTTGACCAGTTTGATCTCTTGATTTAACTTAGATTTACATAAGTAAGATTTTTAAAAGATATCCTTGTCAGAAACCACAAGAACATTGGTTAAGATATTTGGTTTGTAACATGGCCTTGTGGACCTGAACCAAGTTCTCAAATCATGCCCCTTTGGTAGGGTAAACTTGTTTTTTGGACCACATGTAAACTTTTTGTGTGGAATTAAAATTATATTGCTGTTCTTCTGCATGGATTTTGTATTCAGTATGACTATGTTGTAAAAAGCAATGAAAGCAATATTTCTCAGGTGAGCAAATCTGGGCCATCTTAGCCCTCTTGTTTTTTCAAATAATTCTAGTAGCTCCCTTTCTTGGCACACACTAGAGTAGTTCCAGGACCCCAGGATAAAGTGACCGGGTGTTGTGTCATATCACTTGTGAAGGCTTTGTGGGAACGCATTTTGGAGTCCAACGCACCTTGGCATTTATTGCATCATTATATCCGGCAGCATTAAATTAACACACTTTGGGGTCAGAACTTTGAACATAATGTTTATGTTATACATACATTTGAATGAAGGAAAGAAGTTTCCATAAGTTTTTACCAGTTAATTTGCAGATATAAAATGAATAACGGGGTATTGTGGAAACTTTCTGAATAAATTTTACTATTTGATATGAATAAAACAGACAGTTTTTAACAATTTGACATGAATAAACATACATTTGTCTCTCGTTTAGCAACTCAATGTTATTTTCACTGAATATACGGAAAAAGAAATCATGTAAAATTCATCATCACCATCAGATTTATAGGTAATTATACAACTGATGAAAAAGAAGACATATTTGGCAGAGATTGCTTGCAATACATGTTCTAGCTAAGATATTGTAGTGTATCAATACATGCATATTTGACTACACTATTTGAGTTTACCGTTGCCTCGACAGTATTTCAGTCATAATTTTTTTTTATAACTACGTCCAGCTAATTATAGGTGGAGGAAGACCCCGAATGTGCGGAGACATATTGATTTTTCCTTATGAAATTATGAAAATGTTTTCTCTCTGAACACAGGATTCAGTATAAACTTTTTTTTATTAATTCTCCTACATGTAATACATAATTGTTAAAATTTCAGTTACTGTTTTCAGTTTTTGTTAGTAAAACCTGATTCACGCATGCGCTTCACAATCTAAAAAAGATAATGATATAGTATTGTGACGATGGCGCACAGTACTTGTCTTATAATGGTTATAGGTAAATAATTCAATTGTAATACACATAGCTATTAGTAAGGACGATGACCAAGACAAACACAAACGATGAGGAGATGGGGGTGATGATGATCATGATGTCCTGCATTAGGAAAATGTAACGGTGGATCATCAAGGTCAATGATTCAATCATCCCAAAGTGCGTTAGTATTGGACATATCAATGCACTCCGGGTCCATTGACAGTGTTGATCCCAAAGTATGTTAGACCAACAACACTTTGGGGGTCAGATCCCATAGTGCGTTGGACCCCAAAGTCCGTCCCCACAAGGCTTAATGCACTATACAGTGTCTCTTGCAGACAAGGTCCCTGTTATACAGTGTCTCCTGCAGACAAGGTCACTGTTATACAGTGTCTCCTGCAGACAGTATCTTCTGCAAACAAGGTCCCTGTTATACAGTATCTTCTGCAGACAAGGTCCCTGTTATACAGTGTCTTCTGCAGACAAGGTACCTGTCATACAATGTTTCTGCAGTCAAGATCCCTGTTTGGTTTGATGTTAAACCTAAGCAAACAACTGTTCATTGCTATAGCGACACAGCTTCAGTAATTACAGGTGAAGGAAAGTTCTGGTTGCACAAACCTTTGGGAAGGCTTCCTCACATTGATTGGAAATGAAGTTATACATACCACTATACCTCTGCCATACACGGAATGATCTCCGTCCAGTTTGACCAAGTAATCTACAATGCGAGTGTTGATCATGCCATCCTTCAGCACATGCACGTTACCGAGGTCACCAACATGGCGTTTGCTGGAAATACAAGGCTCTGACACTAGAACAGCACAATCTGTGAAACTTATTTAGTAAATGTCAATAAGGAAACAAATTTTTTCAACATTACTAATCTAAATTGACGATTCTTTGGTTGCACCAGTGCTTTGCGCCCAGGGAAAACCATGAAATATCCTTGCACCTAACAGGGTTTAAGGAATTTGCAATGAATTCTTGCAAAACAACAAACAATGAAAAGCAATTGCAACAGTAATGTGCAGGCCGTATGGGAGAGGATATCCGCCAGTTCATATCTTTTTCTAATTGAGGTTTTCACAATACTTATTACATTTTCAGAATTCTTATTACAATTACAAAATGCTAATTGCCTTTTCAAAATTGAAATTTTTCCTTAAACAGTGCACTTTTAACAATCGAGTTGCAAGATAAAAGTTTGTGTGTCAAACATTCTTAAATCTATATTCTACATTGTAGTTTTTACAGGCTTATTTTTTAATTTTGATTTACATTTACAAAGTTTGTTTTAATCGATAAGTATTAACTATTGTCATTTTAGAAGAAGAGTCAAAGACATGTCGAAAGAATTGTAATAATACAAGCAAGAAAGTTATTGGCGGATATTCCGTGCATTGTATTTTACCGATATTGTATTTTACCGATATTGTATTTTACCGATATTGCATATTACCGCACTTGCGACTCTTCTCAAACAGCGCTTGAAACATCATCAAATATAGCATCCAATGTTGTATCAAACCCTTGCTTCAAACACTGTGTTATATATATTAAGTTATAATATATGTGTTTGTTATACTAACATCATTCCTTAGTTTATTAATTTCATACTTCTTTTGACACAGAAACATCCTCTCAATATGGTTTACATTTCTTTGTCATATAATTTCAATTTCCTTCCAGCAGTTCTTCAGATACAGAGCGGACACAGAATATTCTAGTATGACATGTGACCTTCAAGCGTAACCTTGACCTTGAACCAAGCCATCTGAAAAATACCCTCTGTATATCCTCTCAGTATGGTTGACATTTTGTCAAAAAATTAATTTCCTTTGTAGGTATTTTTATATATATATATATATATATAGGATTTGCCATGAATTGTTATTTCATTAAAATATTTTTCATATAATAGATTAACACTATGTCAGAGAGGAATACTTATATAGCATTTCATGGAATGTTATACAATATGCTGGAAGTTGGAAAAGTTAATTTCAAGTACAAAGAAGTCTCAAGAAAAAATTGATAATTAGGTGTATTCTTTTTAATCATTATATATATATATAATACGTTCCATAATAAAATAGATGATGTGAAGATTTAATAATAAGCTATATATGACACATGATTATATTCTGATTCTATATGGTAAAAGTTACACTGAAGACATTGCCTTTGTTGTAAAGGAGTATCTATATATCTTCTGGTTTCTATAGCTAAATCATGGGCGGAAATTCTAAATTTTGTATTGCAATTCTAAGTTTTAATACTGGAATGTTATCGATATATGATTCTAGTAACAAGGGTCAGGACTGCCACAAAATACGCCCATCACAGTATGGGGACTCTCAGAAATAGCTCAGAGAAACAAGCTATTATCTCCTAACTCCCATTAGTTAATGAATGTTAATTATTAAAACAATCATGTTGAAACATTTCCATTAATTTGAAGGAAAATGTCTCTTTTGACTTGTTCAAGGGCCATAACTTCTAAGTCATTCACGCGATAATGCTGAATATCGAACTCATCCGCGATTTTATGGCCATGCACATGTGTGGAAAGTTTGAAAAGGATTGGTCTAACGGTATTGAAGTTAGAGCCCAGACAATCACAATTTCAAGTATTTTGTGTATGTCAAGGGCCATAACTTCTAAGTCATTCACGCGATAATGCTGGATATTGAACTCATCTGCGATATTATGGCCATGCACATGTGTGAAAAGTTTGAAAAGGATTGGGCTAACGGTACTGAAGTTAGAGCCTGGACAATCACAATTTCAAGTATTTTGTGTACGTCAAGTGCCATAACTTCTAAGTCATTCATGCGATAATGCTGGATATCCAACTCATTCGATATTATGGCCATGCACATGTGTTGAAAAGTTTGAAAAGGATTGGACTAACGGTATTGAAGTTAGAGCCCGGACAATCACAATTTCAAGTATTTTGTGTACGTCAAGGGCCATAACTTCTAAGTCATTCACGCGATAATGCTGGATATGGAACTCATCCGAGATATTATGGCCATGCACATGTGTGGAAAGTTTGAAAAGGATTGGACAAACGGTATTGAAGTTAGAGCCTGGACAACAAATGTTCCACGCCCGCCTGCCGTGAGTGTTCACATAATACGCCCCATCTTAAGATGGGCGTATAAAAATCGTGTTTAAACATACAATATGAAGAGAGTTTAATTGAATTATTGATAACAGAGTGCCATCTTTGTAAACACATGTCTTGTAGCCTTTGCTTAATGTAATTAAAAGGGACAGATTCATTAAATCTTTTATGCCAAATATTCTGTAAACCATGCTCAAAGAGTACTGACCAGCCCAATTATTTCCTCTGTAATAAATATTTTGACTTGCGTCAGTATCCATCATGGTTTAAATCTTATATAATATACTGTTTTCTGGAGAAGCTAAAATTTTCATCCGGTACTTTGTCATCCTTATTTTTCATGTCACTTTCAATGGAAAAAAAGCCAATTCTCTGTGTATGTAGCGTGTTAAATATAAGAAAATATGTGATGGTTATATGAAACCGGAGCCCAATTCTCTGTATATGTAGCGTGTTAAATATAAGAAAATATGTGATGGTTATATGAAACCGGAAACAGCTGTTTGAGCATAATGTCATATGATAAAATGTAATAAAAACAAGTTGGTATTTTTACCATATTTTATCAGAAGAATTATTGTCAGTATAAGCAAAATAAAGTCACAGTAGTCTACTAGTTTATTTCAAGTTTCATGAAAATGGTTCAATAGTAAAGAGTATTAGCAATGGGTTCATATACACGTGGAAGTGTTAAGCTTAGGGTGATATGTCCTCCGAACTCATAATTTCCAAAAATATGAAACGGAATTGTGTGAAAGATAACACACACACACAATTTACAATCATTCTCCCATTATTTATCCAAAATTTATTTTGTATACATAAATATATGTGTATAAACTTTGAAGTTTGATGACTAATAATACAAAATAGTTTATTTGATAATCTATTGACATGTCATAATTCTTGTTTCTAATTAAAAGAAATAAGACAAACAAGTGTGTACACTTTTAAACTGATTAATAAACCCATGGGTTTGTTCCTAAAGACAAGGAGAGGCAGACAGATAAAACTTACTTAATGGAGTTCCAGGGCCCTCCATGAGTAGCGTTATACGGGTTGTAATGTGGTCCCATGGACTCACAGCCCCCTTCCATGTTACCATACTGATGAATGTGAAGGCCATGGGCTTGACGTTTGTCGCCATTGTCAGGGACGTTCTGGATGAATGCCTGGATACTTATGAAATCTAGGGAACAATCTTTCCTCTGAAACATTAAACTTGGTTGTCATGATCAAACAGAGCTGGCTATAGTCACCTGGGTCAAATTCCAACAACACTTCTTAGCGCTAAGTAAAACTTAAATAATTAGTCTTGTTCCTCTAATAAAATATCCAAATATTTCCTTTCTTAACCAGTACTGTTAGTTAAAAAGGTAATAATTTATTTCAGCTGAGTCTTGTACTTGAATATTTCATAAAATAGCAATAGTGGAACGTGTGTCTACCTAGTTAAAGAATTTAAGCATAACTTAGCGCTAAGAATTGCTGGTGGAATTCAAGCCTGCTTGCATAGTCGAAATGATATTTTGCAGGGGTCAAAGCAAAGAGTTTCTCAGTAACAGTTAACAAACCGGAAATCAATGTAAAACATTTCTAATTCTGGCGAAGACTGTCTTTGGAGCCTTGAGCTGCATCCCGACGGTGAAATTTGCGATCTTGTTTTTCAGAGTCATAATGGTATAATATTTGTAATTTGTGAGGAGATAGTAATACTTACGATAATGTATTTCCATAAAAATGAGGTTTTTGCCACTTTAAAATGAACACAGGTTTACAGAGTCCTTGACATCATGCATGTTTTTCCTTAGGGAGACAGTAACTAGACAAGTTTTATCTTTTTGTGATATTTGAGTATATTGATTATTGTTGATAGTACTAGGTCTAATGAGTTTTGTCTTTGTGTCAGTGAGCTGATAGTGGTATTCATTTGCACAGGTCAGATTAATGCATATGATTAATTAGTTTGAATATCGTTGTTATATTCGCTCACTCTGAACGCGTTTCCATTTTTTTAGACTGTCGGCAGAATCCCCAGTCTTTAGTGACCGGAAATCAAAAGCGTCGCCATCACTTCGCATTCATTGTATCTATTAAACGCAGTTATGGGTGGAGTGTGATGTAGATATTTTCATTGTTATAGTTTAACGCTTTTCATTTGTTATATTCCATTTAATAGTTTTCAGGACTGGAAACATCCGTTTACATGTGAACACAATAAGCATGTCATTTAGAGTTATGAAATAGAACTGCAACCCAAATAATACTCAAGTCAAAATAAACAAGAGTGCCAGTGATGCCACAATATACGCCGCCACAAAATATAAAGACCAAGAGGGGCCTTTTAATTATTGCTTTTAACATTTCTGTAAGCATAAGCTCATAATGAAGTCTGTAAGACCAATTAATTTAGCTGAAAATCACTGTACCGGAAAATCCCTGCTTTATGCACTTTTACCTCTTTAGAAACTTGAGTTGTGTTTTCAAGAGACCATGTTTAGAAAGGCATAACTATTGCAAATATTGATGAACATCAAAATCCCTGCTTTGTGAATATACCCAATATAGTAATGACATTGCCCAAGTTTTGAAAAGATTAGGTCAGAAACATACAAGGAATTGCATTCACAAGGCTGAAATATCAATCAGCTAAAGAGACAAGCGACAAAAATCTTGCAAAAATTAATGAACCTGAAAATCGCCACTTCATGCACATCTACCCATTATAGTAATGCCACAAATCAAGTTTTGAAAAGATTCATTCAGAAACGTAGGAGGAGTTGCATTCACAGGGCTGCAATATCAATCAGCTACAGAGACTAAGTTTCAAGGGACACATATCTTGTAAAAATCAATGGACCGGAAAATCGCCACTTCATGCACATCTACCCATTATAGTAATGACATTGACCAAGTTTTGAAAAGATTCATTCAGAAATGTAGGAGGAGTTGCGTTCACAAGATATGGACGTACGGACGGACAGACGGAGAAGATGACACCAATATACGACCGCCTCCGGCGGTGTATAAAAAGACAAAAAATAGTGCTTTGCAGTAGACATTACATTGTATGGAATTTACCTTAAGAAGTTCTTTCCGACAAATTAAAAAAAAAAAAATGGAGAGGCCTAAAAAGTATCTAAGAAAATTGTTAAAGTAACGACCATGTTAAAAAAAGACGGCTCATTAAAAGTTATTGTCATCAGTTAATAAAAAATATATTGATAGATAGATCTAAAGATTAAACTTGAATTACAAGAGTGGTCTGTTGTTACATTTTTATTGATTAAGTGGTCTCCTTTCTCTCTTAATTCTGATCATGCTATTTTTGGTTCTCGTGTGACTTTTATTGATATGAAGCCATGGTCCTTCTTTTTAACCCAGTGAAACGATTTCAAGTGACTCCGAAATTCAAGTCCCACTAACCCCCGGAAACATGAAAACGTTAACACATTTAAAATACTGACCAGGTGTTCAGCTATTATAATATGATAAGATTTTATTAATAAACACATATGGTATATTTTCTGTGATTAATTGTTTGCTTTTCGTTGTTTTGTAGACCAATTATAAATATGCACAAACAACAACATTAACACTCAACTCAACCATCGATTTCAATTGTCCCCTGATTCAAGGTCCCCTGGGAACACGTTAGCGTTTTCAAATCACTCCCAAATCTTTCCTCGCCCGGTTATTTGAACACGTTTTTATATTCCAAGTTAGGGCACAATATAAATATGAATATGCGTCTGCTGATGGGTATTGATAGTAATACACACATTTACATGTAGTTAAAAATCAAAGACTTAGTCAATGATCACCTGTGAACAAGCTGCTTTAAAGTAAAGAAATGATCTGGGAGAAACTTACTTAAGGCTTAAACTTATTAACATGCTAACTACTTTGAATTACTTTGGGTAAATTATTTACTTGAAATAATGTCTCTTACGAATCACTGAAATGCTTTCTTGCAAACCATAACATCAACCCACTCAACTGGCCACCGTACAGTCCAGATTTGTCCCCAATTGAACATCTTCAGGATGAACTGGACAGGAGGAGGAGTGGATAATATTCCCTTTTCCCATGAGAAGGATAATTGCACTTAAGAACTCCATGCGCGAGAGCGGCATACGAGATAATGTTCCTGTTGTGATTTAGGGGTATGTACCATCAAATATGTTTTGTGAATTACTGGTAAGAATCTAATGAAATTTAATTTTTTATTGATTAAAGATAAATTGTTCTGTTCTAAAGAGCATTCAAATATGTATAAGTTACAGACCCAGAAGAATCACCCTGTGTCTCTTTCTTGATTCAGTATATATGGAAACTGAAAAGTTGTTCTGTTTCATAAATGACACGGATACCGATTGTTTGTTTCAAGGACAAAAAAAAAATGTAAAAGAAAAATACAGTAAAACCTCGCTATTAAGACCACCTACTGTTCCATTGAAAAGTGGTCTTAATAGTGAGGTGGTCTTATTAGTGAAACATAACCAAATTCTCATGTTCATGTTCGTTTTTCGGCCTTGCACACCCACTCCTATGTATATCTTTGTGCACATGTGTGAATGTTGTTTATATTTTACATTTTCATGTATGTATGTTCTTTGTATGTACATTTTTATATAAAATAGAATCTCTCCCTCTCTCTCTCTCTTTCTCTCTAAAAAGTCAAACACTAATGTCAAATTTATTTTAATTTATTTGATAAATACTGTAATGCATATGCAAAAACAAATAAATACACATGCCCAACACATTGAACATTCATCAGACCTACAGGCACAGATACTTCTAATTTTTATTTTGTTCAAACAACACATTTGTTTTATTCAATGTTTGGGAAACGTCTTGTATAAACCATAATACAATGTACATGTACGGACTTATACCAGTGTGTCATTCACTTAAGAATATTTACTTAAAATATTTATCAAGTGTTGCTTGTCTTCCTGTTGAAGAAATGATCACAGATCTCTTTTCTAATTCGTCCTGGACTGTGCTTAACTGTGGAACCAAGTCTGTGAAGTCTTTCCTGTAGCAGTACATCTTGAGATGCTCCATCATCCTTAGGGCCTCTGCATGGGTCTGAATGGGGCATGGCATCTCTTCGTCCTCTTTCTCCTCTTCTGTCTCCTCTACAGGGTCCTCACTTCTGTCAACATTGTCGGTGGTTCTAGCTGAGTGTAGCAGCTCATCCTCCCAGTTCTCTCCAAGATCCTCACATGTTGGAATGTAGTCATCATGATGAACAAATTCATCAGGCGACATCTCAATTTCCAAGTTCACTTTTTCCTTGGCAGCTTTCATCAGCTTCACCAGCTCAGCTATTGGCACGTCATCCTCATCAAATTCACAAGCATTAGTCTCGAACTTGATCCCTGACTTATGAAGCACTTCCTCACAGTCTCTCTAGGAATTTCCTTCACAGCAGCAGATACCCACTGAATAGCATTGAAGACATTCACTGATTTTCAACACTCTGCTTCTCTTCCCCGTCGATCCTAGAGAGAACTGAGCGCAAAAGTCGCTTCCTGTAGAGCTGTTTCATCATCTGAATGATGCCTTGGTCGAGGGGCTGCAGTCTGGATGTGGTGTTAGCTGGAAGGAAGACAAGCTTCACGTTGCTTGTGTGTAGATCTCGGGGATGCGCTGGGGCATTATCCAGTAGCAACACAACACTACGTCGAGCCTTTTTCATTTGCTTGTCAAATGATGTCAGCCACTCCGTGAAGATAGCAGAAGTATTCGAATAATAAAGAGCAACTAGAATCGCGATATCATCGGTTTTCACGAAAGCAATGTCATTCAGTTCACGAGTCTCATGATTCGAAAAACATATTTCTTTGTTCAATGGCTTCTTGAATGCTGTTAACAAACATTTCAAACATTTTTGTCGCAATGTTTAAGCAGACCTTTTACCCAAAAGAATATTTTTGAGTATTACCTGTCAGTAATGTAGTCGCAAACTTGAAAACTTTTTTACGGAATTCAGTTAGTGCCACGTTAGATGATGTGTGTGTTGCTTTATGATGATGACAAAGGACAATTGTAATTGATAAACAACAATTGCAAACGACACACAATAGTATAAAATGACACACGACAATGCGACATGAAACTCAACATTATTACGAACTAATGTTGCATTGAATAACTATCATTTTCATGAAATATCGCATTAATTTTGGAGTGTCGTTTCAAATAGATGTAACCAAGGAACAGAATGCAAAAAATCGCATAAAAATCAGACTTCAATTTTTTTAGTTACAAAGAGTGATTTCAAGCAAAGCGCCCCCAGCGGCCAAATGAGAAACAAAATTGATTAAAATTTTACTGTTAGGTATGTAGCACTGCAGCAAATGGTTCAATCAAGTAAACAAGTCGCACTAGTCAAACATTCTATTTATTATATATCACAATTTGAAGCATAAATTCTGATTTACATTTTTTCTAAAAAGGATCAAACCTTGGACTGCCGTAAATCAAGTCCGATCTTCAAAAACTGAACATCACTGGAAAGAGCTTTTCAAGAAATAAAACTTTTGTTCATATACTCTCAATGAAATATTTTTAGTTTTGGAGCTATTTGTGGCCGAATAAAAACACAATTATCGTGATATGACCTTGACCTTTTCATTTTTTTAAACCTTTTAATTGTGAGGCCCTTTCAAACATAACAATACATAACGTGTGAAAATTTGATGAAGAATGAGCAGAAAATAAAGTCAGGAGCGACAAAAAAATGTTTTTGAAATCTTAATTTTTCCTAAAATTTAGTGAAGTTTGACTGTTTCTAGTGGACAAACCACGCATTTCCTAAATTCGCCACCCCATATATTTTGTGCGTATATGTCTTGCAAATCGTATGCAGCAAACAGAATTCTTCTATCTGATCTCTAACAAAAGTGGAGGGTTTTTTCGTAGACCTACCCTCATTTGCACAGTTTTTTGCGAGGTTTGAACATTCAACCTCTCCTAGAACAATTTTTTCCCCCAGTACTCACTCGATGATGAGATATCCATCATATTTGATTGGGCTGTCAACAAGGAACATTATGTAAAAAAACTGCATCTAAATCAGGTTTCAAATTTTTGAGTTATTAGCAAAAAAGTGATTACATGCATTGCGCCCCCTAGTGGCTAAATCAGAAACAAAAGTGAAAAGTTTGACCATTTAGGCACAAGTTCAGATATACATGTATATGACTCCATGCCCAAAATTTCATAGCTGTAGCTTTTCTCATCTGGCCGCTAGGCTAGCTACAAAAATGGGTGGAATTGGAAAATAAAAATAAAAAAAATAAAAAAAATCAACAGAAGAAGAACATTAGGTTTTCGCCCTGCAGAGGTGAAAACCTAAAAAAAAAATCAACAGATGAAGAACAATAGGTTTTCGCCCTGCAGAGGCGAAAACCTAAAAAAAAAATCAACAGAAGAAGAACATAGGTTTTCGCCCTGCAGAGGCGAAAACCTAATATGATGATTTCTGATTTTGAAATTCCACTTACACTGGTAGCACGGCGTTCAGCATATTTGAATGGTTTTCTTGGCAAAAAATGACAATGTAAATGTTTATCTGACTAAATTGAGAGAACTGGAAAGGCTTTTAGAAACAAGAGGGCCATGAATGCTCTGGAATCGCTCAACTGAGAACCAGGTATTAGTGGGAGGAAAAGAAACAGCAAATATCTTATGATATTATGGAAAACGAGCTCTGCCCCCTACCAGCCATATTTTTAGACGGATCACAATTAATTTTAACAGTCTTGGTAGAGAGTGACCCATGGAACATCTAAGCTTAAAAAACTTAGAATTTTGGCAAGAAGTATTTTCAAATGTGTACTATATACATATAAGGAAAAAAGGCTCTGCCCTGGCGTTCATACTGATTTGTAAATGAAATCAAAGAAGATTTCTTTTATTTTTAATCATTCTTTATTGATCAGCCAAATCACTAGGAAGCTGAATTTTCAATGGATCAGCATTGTTTGAGCAGTTTTGATAGAGGGTAATAATGTGATCATTTTTGTTATTATGGAATTAAATTCTTACCAACAGATTTAGAAAAGAAGATAAATAAAAACAACTAGTAATATTCATTTGGTTACCATGGTAACCAAAGTTCTACATGGATCAAGTTTATTTTAGCAACATTTATATACCAAAGTTACCCAAAGAACACCTGTGTCCAAAACATCTGAAAATTGGCCTGTTTTTAGAGAACGGGTCTCTATAGTTTTCATTATATACACATAAAAGGCAAATTAGCCCCGCCCCTTGCGGCCATGCTTTTTACGGATCAGAATGATTTCAGCAATCTTGGTAGAGAGTTACCCAAGGAACATCTGTACTAAAACATATTGAAATCTGGCCAGTATTTTTTAAGTTTTCTTTTTTTTTCTTTCCGTTTCCATTGCAACCAGAATTCTTTATGGATCAAGTTTATTTTAGCAACTTTTGTGAAGGTTCACCCAAGGATCACCCCTGCCAAGTTTAATTAAATTCTGTCTAGCGGTTTTAGAGGAGATCATGTCGTTTAAAGCAAATTGTTGGCGACGGACGACGCACGTCGCATGGCGGAAGATGATCACAAAAGCTCACCTTGAGCACAGGTGCTCAGGTGAGCTAAAGAGTGAAAGTTTCTCTGTGGTTAACCATTAAACAGTTGTACTTCTGCGTGTCATAACAAATTGATTTAATTATTCAAATGTATAAGAAATGTGTATTTCTTCACTCACCATTGCCTGGCGGAAGTATAACACGCCTGTCAAGTTGCTTGGCAAGTTTGCATTCGGCCGTAGTTGACAGATCGCGTAAAGGTCATCTGCAACATGCGAAATAACTCATCACGATAGCGACCAACCTCGGGGTCCATACATAATACGCAAGGTATAACTGATAATCGTGCCTTGTGATGGTATGACTTCTGCAAACATGTGTATAAAATATAATCAGGATAAGATTTACAGGCTACTGGCAATCAAATCGTAGGAACTGACTGTGCCGAAAGTCATCGACAATGTAAAATAAATTGTATCGATTTAAAAGAGGCTTTCAAATTCATATATTGAACCGCATATAGGAGAACATGGATGGGCACAAAAAATATCAAATATTGCCATTTAATATGTTAAAAAATATGTATTCATGTTCCAATGAAATTCGGTCCTATGAGATCAATTTCTGCAGGTCTAATGCCGGTGTTACATTCACATTAAACAAGAGGGTCATAGAGGCCCTAGATAGCTCACCTGTGTATAGGGTTACCCTACTAAAACATTTTGATATCTGGCAATTAGTTTTGAATGAGATGATTTTTTAAGTTTTCATATTTTTCTTTCCGTTGCCATGGCAACCAGAGTTCTAAATGGATCAAGTTTATATAGCAATTTTTGTGGAGGTTCACCCAAGGATCATTCCTGCCAAGTTTAATCGAATTCTATCCAGCGGTTTCAGAGGAGGTGTAGTTTTAAGCAAATTGTTGACGACTGACGACGCTCGACACACGACGCCGGGTGATCAGAAAAGCTCACCTTGAGCACATAGTGCTCAGGTGAGCTAAAAATGTTACATTCAGACTAAGTATTATAAATACTATAATGTGTTGCATTCACATTATATATTATAAATATTATATAGATGTGTAGCGAACATGATTACTTCATATCTTGTGACTTATATAAAATAACTCCAGGCGTTTATACATGTGTGTTTTATATTTTATAACTCCAGACGTTTATACATGTGTGTTTTATATTTTTATCATCACAAAGACCAATCGACATCAAAATAAAATTTTACACAAAAATATTCATTTTTCACATCAAAGAAAAAAAAAACAAACTTGATTTGACTTGCCATTATTAGGAAAATATATGCTGACCGGTAATCGCATTTAACAATTCCCACGTTATACTACTGGACAGAACATTTGCCAATTACCTTCATATTGTACTACTGAACAGTACATTTGCCGACCATTTCCATGTTGTTCTACTGGACAAAACGTTTGTCGATCACCTCCATGATATACTACAGAACAGATCATACTTCAGAGCACCCTTTGACACCACTCAAATGAATTGCATTAATAGGTGTGGTGTAGTAATATATATCAAGGTTTAAAAAAAAAAAAGAAACACTCTAGACAAACAGTCATTAAAAAATAGAAAAGGGATATAATAATAATAATTATTATTATTATAATAATAAACAAAAACAGGAAGATATCGTGTTCCTAGTCACTTCCCTTCTCCTACTCGCTATCTATTTATAGTTGAAGTTTCAAATCAATACCTTGATACGTACTGGACAAAAATTAATGAAAAAATAAATAAAGGAAGGAAGATAATTTAAAAATTGGACTAGGCAGAGTTATGGTTACTGCAGTGCTCCTACTCGCCATAATTTTATCTTTAAATAAGTTATGGTCTGTAAGGAATTCATTAAAAAGTTCAAGTTAAACAATGGGAAGTAATTCGAAAATTCGTCCAGGTAGAGTACAGTTCAGGGTCATTGCACTTTCCAATCTCACCATCTATTTATATTTTAAGTTTCAAGTCATTACCTTGTATAGTTTACGATTTATGCTTCCGACAAATATTGAAAAATAAGAAAAAAAGGAATAATTTAAATAAGGAAGAGTTATAGTTATTGGTATCTGCACTTTCTTTAGTCGCATTCTATTTACATATGAAGTATCAAGTTGAAGATTTTCATAGTTTATGGTCAAACAAATTATCAGACGGGGCAAAACCTAGCGTTTTTCCATTATCAAACTTTACCATTACACTCGTAAGATGCCATGCAAGAAAGCAAATTGTTGACGACCGCAATACACGTTGTGCCTAGGTGTACTGCCATGTTTGATATTAAAATGAAAGAAAGTATCATGAAAATGTGTACCTTTTGGTTTGCATGGTGCCTGTGGAGGTGCAACCTTCGCAAAAATGTAAGCATACGATGGTAATCCAATGGTAAAAAGAAAAAATGACCTGGAATTGATCATCATGACAAAAACAACCTCTCCGATTTGCAGTTCACAGCAGATTAAATTGTGTTTTGCATGGTCGTACGTTAGCAAAATAACAGATGACTTTATTTACGCTGGCGGTGATATACGAGGTGTTTACCTGTGTACTGTGATCGTGTCTGTCAATTTGGACAGTTTTTGTGTATAAATGGAGTTATCTTTTAATAATAAACAACTGGAGTTGTGGCTTTTGATTGCGATTTTTTTTATTTAACTTTAAAACACGGATATTTATACATATCTTGATGTTTAATTTGTCGGTCGAATGTTTTCGTGAATCAAAAGCTGGGGACATATTTACAAATACCCAAAGCACATTCTTCGTGCCACTGTGTGTACATGTATACTGATATTCACTAACACAGGGTTTTCATTAATAAATACGTATAAAAACATATTAAAAAAAGGCGATTTTTTACTTGATTTAACCAATGATTTTGATTTGCAATCGTTGAATAATGAAGACCATGCTAACAAGATATGGTACAGAGAGTTGATATTAAGACCTGCATCATCAACCGTATTTTATTATTAATGAAAACACAGGAAAGTAATTAATACAGTGGCCAATTTTACAACTTAACAATTAAATATTGAATTTATCATTTCTTACTTGCTGACAGAAGTTTAAGTTAGGCTATTGTTACTATTTCTACACACATGCATTCATAAAAACTTTCGGATGTTAACAATATCAGAATCATCGGAAGCAAATTCAAAACATCCTGTCCTTTCACAACTATCACTTTCAGCATCACTGTACTCATGGTCATGATCGTCATCACCACTACACGACGGAACTGACCCGGCCATCTGAGCCTGACAATCTGCCTTTTCTTTTAGGTCTTCCTAATGTTTGCGAATTGCGTGGTTAATAAGGTCCAACCAAACTGATCCGACAACACACTTTCTAATTCCTGAAATGAAATTTAAAGCTATCTATGTATAGTCTACAAGCGATTTGGAAATCAGCATAAATTAAATTACTGTAATGATATAGATATCGTGTGCATTTCATATATTGATACGTGAATAATAATCTTCTGAACATAATTATAACTCTAAAAAAAATAAGATCTAGATTTTTTTTTAAAGAAAGTTATAATAAATAAAAAAGAAAGAAACGTGGCTGCGGCCTTAACATGGTGCCTTAACATGTCGCGCAACGTAGATGCAGCGTTGCTTCCCACTACCCTACCGCACCAACCACCAACTGACAATCGAAAGCTTGTATTTCTACTAATATACAGCAGGAGTTCCAGGGATACACCTCTTCACCTGTTTACAAATGTGCTTCCGATTTTCAAGAAGTAGGGCCTGTATAATTCTGTAACAAACTCGACCCGGTCCCTGGTCAGCCGGCATGCAAGTCGACTTTTTGGCTCAGTGGTTAGAGCATTGGACTTGCACGCCGGCGGACCAGGTTTGATCCTGGGTCGGGTCGAGTTCGTTACAATTCTACATCCAGTTTATTGCCGATTTTTAATCAGCTTAATCAAATGGAGATTTCAACGCCTTTTTGTTATGTGTGTATAAAAACATTGAATAAATAAAAATAATATATGTTTTGGCTTGTCTCTTAATGATTTTCTTGAAATCTATACCCTTTTCGGTAATTACGGTACGTTTTAGTCTTACGTGTAACGTCTCGGAAGCGGTGTTCGCACTGTATGGAAACACTGTACGCTAGGTAGCCGAGTTTTAAAGACGACGGACGCACTGGCACTAGAACCGCAGAACTGCCAATTTCATTTGAATCTTGATTACGATTTAGTTTTGGTCATCCCGTCTATACTGAACTCAATATAGAACCTACATTTTTTTAAGGCGGGCCTCCATATTTTACATGGGGTTTCGAGGCGCTATATGGAGAATATGCGACTCCTTCTTCAAATTAAAAAGGTATTCTTTTAACACGAAATTCGGCACTCAGTCTTTGGTTACAGTCCACTATATGCTGTATTTTTTCATGGCCGTCACCCTATGATTTCAATTTGCAAATTACATTTTAATATCTCTATTAAAACATGAGAAACTATTTAATATTTTTTATTCAAGGAGAAAAGCTAAACGCTTTCGAGTCAACCGCAGCAGAGCGGGCGTTTATTTTTAGAAAGAGCGGGAATTCTTGTAAAAAACAAAAACAAAACCCTCAATTTTTGTATAATGTCATCGTGGTGCAGCTGGTAGAGTGTCGGTTTAGTAGGCCAAATGTCTAAACATCATTTTTTTTTTTTTTTGCTATCCTTTTACCTGTTTACATTTTTTCACCAACCAGCATATTTACAGTTCCTAAATTTATAATCTATCAACAAACCGACCATAAAGTAGTTTAAACACAGATGACTGCTTTTCGATTTCCTTGAATTATCCTACATTTAGCAGCCATTTCACTCACATGCCTAATTAACCTCTCTATTTAACTTAATTGAATGGTTCTTTAAGCAGGATTGTACTTTATTTACAAAAAGTAGTCGGCTAATCTATAGCTTTACAATTTAACTTATTGCATATTTTATTTTTGCAAACTGCAAATCTTACGAAATATTTTATTTATTGTTCCTTCCCATGGGAAGGAACATCTATAGTCATACATTTCAACTTGACAGTTTCAGATTCGCTTCCTGCGGAGATGTTATCCCGCTTAGTATCTGATTTGCCTCATGATACCTACGATGAGACGGGATCCAATCGGAAGTGACGTGATAGCAGAAACCGCCATTTATCCGCCATTTTAACGGCCATTACGTGATATCACGTGATGTGCGCCATTTATACGCCATTTTATCGACCATTTTTAGTCAGTCTAGCAGGTGCGTGCAGGTTTAAATTACGGCTTCGTGTTGTCCCGATTAAGAAAACACGATGTCAGCCTAAATTGAACTTAGCCCTATTAAAGTCCTTGAATTTCCTGCTTCATTTCCTGTGCTACCATGACTTAAAGAAAAAAAAACATAAGAAAGTTTTGACTTGGAGAGAAATGTTCAACCACCTACAGTTTGTCCTTTTCGTACTCTAAGGTTATCTCTTCCATATGCAAATGCTGAAAAACGGCTTTCACTTCATACTTCATCAATTAGAAATGCCCTGGAAGGAAATTTTGGTAGGCTAAAACTTGTAAAAATGTTATTGTTCCTTCCCATGGGAAGGAACATCTATAGTCGTTCCTGCTACTTGCCGGATATAAGATTTGCACATGATGAGATGTTAGCCCGCTCAGTATTATGTGTGCTTCATGAGTCTTATGATGAGACGGGATCCAGTCAGAAGTCAGGTGTTATTAACTATAAACGTGATATCACGTGATGTGCGCCATTTATACGCCATTTTAGTCAGTCTAGCAGGTGCGTGCAGGTTTAAATTACGGCTTCGTGTTGTCCCGATTAAGAAAACACGATGTCAGCCTAAATTGAACTTAGCCCTATTAAAGTCCTTGAATTTCCTGCTTCATTTCCTGTGCTACCATGACTTAAAGAAAAAAAAACATAAGAAAGTTTTGACTTGGAGAGAAATGTTCAACCACCTACAGTTTGTCCTTTTCGTACTCTAAGGTTATCTCTTCCATATGCAAATGCTGAAAAACGGCTTTCACTTCATACTTCATCAATTAGAAATGCCCTGGAAGGAAATTTTGGTAGGCTAAAACTTGTAAAAATGTTATTGTTCCTTCCCATGGGAAGGAACATCTATAGTCGTTCCTGCTACTTGCCGGATATAAGATTTGCACATGATGAGATGTTAGCCCGCTCAGTATTATGTGTGCTTCATGAGTCTTATGATGAGACGGGATCCAGTCAGAAGTCAGGTGTTATAAACGTGATATCACGTGATGTGCGCCATTTATACGCCATTTTATCGACCATTTTAGTCAGTCTAGCAGGTGCGTGCAGGTTTAAATTACGGCTTCGTGTTGTCCCGATTAAGAAAACACGATATCAGCCTAAATTGAACTTAGCCCTATTAAAGTCCTTGAATTTCTTGCTTCTTTCCTGTGCTACCATGACTTTTAGAAGAAAAAAAAACATAAGAAAGTTTTGACTTGGAGAGAAATGTTCAACCACCTACAGTTTGTCCTTTTCGTACTCTAAGGTTATCTCTTCCATATGCAAATGCTGAAAAACGGCTTTCACTTCATACTTCATCATTTAGAAATGCCCTGGAAGTAAATTTTGGTAGGCTAAAACTTGTATACCATCTCTATACCGTTTCGCAAATTTCGGATGGCTTTTTAGAAGCCGGTGCATGAAATTTACATTGTTGTGATATTTACTTAATCATAGACATATTCACCAACCAATATTCGCAACTCCATACAGGTAAATAGTCAGTCAAGAGAAACTCTCGATTAAGCGCTTGGTACATCATGTGACCGCGAGATAACGTTAGATGTGTAAAACTAGAAATAGTCGCCATTTGCAATATTGCGCAAGAGTGAGTTTTGATGTAAAAAAAATAAATTAATCCGCCTAAATAAAGATTTAAATTGTTTCAGTGCGGTTCTGACATTATTTTTATCGCGTTGTTGACATGAACAGTGTTTGTTAATGTAAAATCTGCTTACCATTTTCTTGCGTTCGTATTTCGTTTCTCTCTCTCCCTCAAATTTCAAAGGATAATCGTACACAAATAGCTCTTTGCTAAAAGCTTTTTTGTTAATTTCAACACAATAATATCATAATTAATTTTCCATTCCTTTAACTTTTATGCATTGTTTAAGCTAAAATATTAGTTGTAAACAATGATTTTCTATGTTTAATCAGTTTAAAAATCACCTCATATATAGTCTACAATGCTGATCAAACCTCAACCTCTTTACTAGTTCTCTGCTGCATATGTCTGTGAATTAATCAAGCAGACAAATACCCCAATTGTTTATCTTCCATTCCCACCCATCTTTGCTCTTCCCCCACCCGTGACACATTGTCTGTCGCATGTTAAAACAATATCGCGCCTCAGGGAACGGAATGGGGTCGGATGCGTATTCGTGTACACGAATAATATTTTCCGTTGCAACAAATAGAAAAAAAGAGGGCCCTGAATCGCTCACCTGAGAAAAATTTTGAAGGTCACAGCTTTAATTAGTCAATTTTGACACCAGGGCCATGATTTGATCAGACTTTGTTGAGGTCCACTAGTAAACATCTTAACTCCAGGCCTTTTGGTTTCTGACAAGAAGATCTTTTAAGGATAATCCTATACAAGTCTATGTTAAATTAAGTGACCACTAGGGCGAGGCCAATTTTGCACCCACCCCTGATTTGATTAAACTTCTCAGAGGTTCACTAGGCAATGTTACACACCACATATCTAAACTCCAGGCCTTGTAATTTCTTACAAGAAGATTTTTTAATTTTTCCTAAGTCATTTTAAAATCAAGTGACTACTGGGACGGGGCCAATTTTGATCCAAGGGCCATGATTCAAGAAACTTGGTAGAAATCTACTAGGCCGTGTTACATACCAAATATCTTAACCCCAGGCCTTGTGAAAGAACATTTTTCTAGTTTTTCCTATGTAAGTCTGAGTAAAATCAAGTGACCCCAAGGGCGGGGCCAATTTTGACCCCAGGGCCATGATTTGAACAAACTTGGTAGAGGTCCTTAAGACAATTCCACACACCAAATATCTGAACTCTAGGCTCTGCAGTTTCGGAGAAGAAGATTTTTAAAGATTTCACTCTAAAAATCTATTTTAGCTCCTGTGACCTAAATATGCAATTGATTGGAACCATTTGAATAACTTTGGTAGAGCTTCACCCAAGGAACATTCCTGTAAAGTTTTATCAAAATTGGCCCAGTGGTTAAGGAGGAGATGTCGTTTAAAGAAAATTGCTGACGCCGGACGGACGACGGACAAAAGGAGATCACAATAGCTCACCATGAGCACTTTGTGCTCAGGTGAGCTAAAAATAAATAAAAAAATCCGTTCCGAAAAGGTTGATTCAAGGCCCAAGGAGTTTACAACTAAATTCAGTATTAGGCTGGGCCAGGGAACTGCCAGGTTTGAGATAAACATACATAGAAACATAATTTTATCTATACAGAAAACATAGGACATAAAACCACATTGATGAATTTTGAGATGTTCTAGTATGGGGGGAAAATTTCTGATTGTTTTTGTTTTTAAAGCAATGTACGTTTGGTGACTGGAGGCAGGACAGTAAGGAGAGCGCTGATCTAATCGCGCAAGTTTGAGCAGCCTCTGATGGCTGATTCGAATACCTCATATGACTTCGCGTTTACAATGTTGTAGTCTAGGTTATTCAAATCAATTGCTGCCCAAATAAAAGAAGAGTTTTTGTAGTTGTCTGTTCTTGCTTCTGGTAGCAGTACGCATTTGGTGTTCAAAACAGGATTGTCTTGTTATCAAATTGTTGTTTTTCACAGTCTGACATTGATTTTCCTTTGTCCTATGTTCTGTATGGCAGATTCTGATGGTGGCATGGCGGTAATTTGGCCATGTAGTATTCTGTAATAGAAATTCAACCTTTGTTGTTTGTGTCTTTATTTAGCCAGGCCCGGATTCAACGGGGGTGGGAGGAGGCTCTCTCCCCACAGCTGCCCTGGTCATATATTTTTTCTAGGCTATAAAATCCCTTAATTACATAATGCTTGTGCTGTCTAAAGGAAATCGCCATCGTGGGCCCCCATACTAAACCACCCACAAAACCACCTGACTAGCCAGACTCCTATTGTCTTTTGCCATCATAATTTCATAAAGTAATACTTAAAAAGTTATGTAAACATAGTAAACCTGGTGACATTTAGAAACACAACTATGGTGGCATTTTCTGCCAATCCCTTATCCACTTAGCTACGTCTAACTTTTCTGGAAAAAAAAAGAGTCACATATTCAGTTAGTATCTCGCAAGTAGAAAACTTTCGTGTTATCCTCTTAGGTATCTTAACAGGACAAAACTGCCTGTTAGTGTCCATTTCTGCCAGCCATATATTCACTTACATGTATCTGGGAAAAAAACATGATATCCAGTTAAAATAAGTGAATATGTGATTGGCAGAAGTGGGCACTAACAGACAGTTTAGTCCTGTTAAGATCCCAAGAGGATAACTATGGGGGCAATTCTAGCCACCACTTAACCACGTAAGTTTTATGAAAATTTGATAAAACTTTCACGACAAGTTTAGAGTTTTTCATGAAAATTATATGGTATCATGAAAATTAATATATTTTATGGTGGTATTTTCTAAAAAAGTGTCAGATATTCAGTTAGTATCTGGCAAGTAAAATTTTTTCAAGTTATCCACTTAGGTATCTAGTTTAAACTTAATTATTTTACGTCGATTGGGAAACAAGTTCTTACAACTTATACTAAACCCTCTCGACGGTTCCTGGGTTGGACCAGTACTTTGAGCCCGGGAAGGTCATGAAGAGTTCTTGCCTCCACCGGGGTTCGAACCCACAACCTTCGGATCCGTAATCACATATTCACTAAGGATATTATGTTTTTTTCCAAATAATTATGTGAAAAAAATGCTTGTTATCCACATAATTTAATTGAATAACTTGAAAAAAGGCGAGATATCCAGTTATCTGAAGTGAATATATGGCTGGCAGAAGACATTCTAGTCTATTCTAGTGTTTTACTCTGGACAATGGGGTCGTCCTTCATACTATGTGTAACTAATTATCTGTTGCTGCTAGATATGGAAGTTAACATAATAAGGTCATGAAAGCATTTAACAGCCTGCAGGGCCCACTGTCATTTCGGGAGACTGGGACCGGGGCCCTGACAAGATGGATTTTTCACTTGTATCTTTTGCGGGAGAGGGGATTTTAAAGTGTTAATATATAATTATTAAGACTGATCTTGAAACATCTACTAAAATACATTGACGTATTTTTGTTTTTTTTTGCAACTATCACTAACTTTTCATCCAATATACAATTTATTGTCAAGTATTTATTTTTTGGGGGAAATTTTCACTAACTAGAGGGGAAAAATACATTATTTAGAGGGGGAATGGGTCCCGGGCCCATAATCAGCAAGAAGATGACCCTGGCCTCGCAGTAGATTTAAATTTGAAAATTGAATAGATTTCAAGTGCAGAATATATATAGATGTATGTATAGATGTGATGACATGTAAATTTATGTCGTTGATGGGAATTTTCTGAAATTATGATTTATTTCCCATGGTAATATGAACTTATTTACAGTCAGATATTCGTCAGAAATTTTGGTATAGTCACGTGCCCTTTGGTTAAACCTAAATCAGCTTTCATTATATACCTCAAAGTTAAGAAATGCACAGGAAGCAAATTTTGGTAGGTTAAAACTTGTCAATAGATGGTATTTTTAAACACAGTATGAAAACGGAATACACTTCAGACGGCTTTATTAATTTACGACTATATTCAGGGTCTCTATAGTACTCTTCAAAGTTCCGTGCATGCGCACATCACCAGTTCGGAACTTTCATCACGGGGTAACTTTCATAACGTGACACCGGGTACCGCGAACACAATAACATCGTTTACAATATGGAGTCGAACGAATTTAGTTTGGGGAGACTGGACGGAAAAGTTGCTTTGATTACAGGTATATTTGAAATAACATCGCTTGAAAAGTCAAAGGATACCTTTATGATATCAAATGCATTAAAAATATCTTTCTGGTGACATGGTTTTATCACGAAGTAGGATGGTGTTCTCTCAGATCGCGGTACTAACGACATAAACGGGAATAAAATATCAGTGAAGTCTTATCTGAAATTTATTTCTATATGTCACTGTTATTCCACCGATACCGCCGGAAACCACCATAAAAATGTCCCAATGTCACGAAGTGACCAAGGACAAGTGCCCCGTAGCGCACCTACAACTGAGTCCCATCAATGAGGCGCTCGGCACAACATATTTTTGGTACTGGTAGTCACGCCTGAAGGGGATATCGCCAAATCGAAAGTAGGATGATATCACAAATTATGGGTACACATTAGCCCCATCAATGAGCCGCTCAACGCCACATGATATTTTTGTGTCACGCCTCTGGATATCGCCAAATTGAAAGTAGAACGATATCACAAATACTGGGGTAAACATATGTGGACTACACCTACAACACTGTACAGTCTACAGTGAAGAGTGACTGGCCATATTACAGTACAAGATACAAGAATCTTTATTTCAAGACGGTTGTACAATTCAGGCGCGGATCCAGGATTTTAGGTTAGTGGGGGGTGTAAATCCAGCAACTACATTGTACATGTATTTAGCAAAGCACTGAGAGCGTTGTCAGACGCGAAGGTTAAAATGTGTGAATTATAATGTCAATCCCTTTAATTTTTGTGGTATGCATGTAAAATATCAGGAAAGTTAAATCTTATTAAAACAGCAGGTAAGATAGATTATTTTATTTATTGGTCTTTGTCAAATTAAACAAAAATTGATAAGGAATAGTGGTTCTTAGTATTGATCTGCTCAATATCCTCAAGTACACAGTTCTGACGCACCTAAGAAAAAAAATGTGGTCTTTTTTTAATTTAACATAAACAAAAAATATAACTTATTCCATTGTATGGTAAACTAAGTCATTTATTCATGGTCTTACATTGTTTTCAAGTGGCTGACATCGGTTTTTCAATGAAAAAATCGCAGTTGTGCATGTCTATATAATTCAGTGAGGCTGACTTGAGAGTACAATGAAACAACGCATCTGAATGGTTTTAAATTTAATCATTGAAGCATGTAAATAAAATTAAATTTTCATGTCAGAAATAATGTACGAGAGAATGTTGGTTGCACAGCTTTTTCATGTCATTGATCACTGAAAATATGCCAGATGAGAAAAAGTACTTATTGAAAAGGATGTTTTGCAGGTGTGTTGTATAAAGTACATCAGATTATAATCCTGTGTCAATAACATTTTGGCTTTCAAACGCTAAAAGGGATGTTGACAAACAAAACTTGTACAAGAATGATGTCAAACGGAATCCATTTAATAAAAAATGAGGTCAAAACAAAAAAGGCGTCAGAATAGTGATGCATCAGAATAGAGTACCGTACGATACCTTTAATACTTCATGAATTTGCTGCAGACAGAAATAAGTTTAATAGAAAAGCAAGAAGATGTGACAAGATAAAGTTATTGTTCTTTGTCACTTCACATCCTTCCCATGTGTAAAGAATGATATCCCTGCCTTCAATTATTTTTAAAATATGTTCTAGGAAAACATGATTTCACCATTCAAGTAATTAATAGAGATGAATCCAAAAAGTATGTGTTTTTTTCCACCTATTTTCAAGCAAAATTCTCCCTACAAATGAAAATGTAAGAGCACACATAAATAACAAAAATGATCAAGTTTTAGATTGTTGTACTGTTTACCATTTGAGTTCCATTTCAGTTTTACCCAATAAAGCTACTAGACTGGAACTATTTTGTATATTTTTACTAATATAATTATTGCAGTATGTGCAGCAAAAAATGCCAAAAATTCCCCCAACAGGAGAAGTTGACACGAAAATTCCCACTCCTGAAGGTAGAGGTACTGTGTGTTCCCAAAAAACAGAGAGAGAGAGCCCTGTGTAGGTATCAGGAAACTACAAGTTCTTCACACAAGACTACGGACTTATTCAGTTCTCTTAATTTTGATTTGCTCTTGAAAAATATTATTCAAGACCCTAAATGCACTTGTGAGCAATTAGAGACAAGTTACCATTATATTTTCCAATGCACAGTCTATAAAGATTTCTTGGTTGTTGTATTCTCTAATCTTAACATGTATCATGTTGACCTGAATTCCTTATTATATGGAATTCCTTCACTCTCGAATGATGAAATTAAATATATATTTCAATGTGTTCACAAATTTATAAATGACAGTAAAAGGTTTGTCTGAGCTCTCTCTCTCTTACACAGTTACATGCCTGTTTAACCATGTGTTATGTCTATATACAACTTAATTGTAGCATATATGGGAGAACTATAAGCTCTGCTTTCATTCTAATCCCTTTTCATGTTTTTTTTTTTTTTATCATTATTGTATATATTGTTCAATACGCTTAAACTAAACTAACTGGATGGACCCAGGTTTTTCCGCTTCAATGGGCAGGACATTTTCAATGTATCGACTGCTACTGCTTGTTTAAATATACGAGGAAACTGAAGAAATCAGCAAACTGCAAATGGTATGGTGCTAATTTTGATCAAATTGACTGACTCTAATTGTCACATATAAACTTTAAAGTTAATATGTGGATAATCACATAAAAACCCACCTCAATTGGGGGGGGGGGGGGGACGTCGCTTCTGCCCCCTCTAAGTCTTCCCTTGCAGTTTGAAATATAAGGTGATATGAACTAAGGCACAGCCTCAGAGCGGGCAAAGCATGATGTCTAGATCTATCCAGTCGGTATGACATCTCATAGATAAGTTCCATCAATGAGCTGCTCAGCGCGACATGCTATTATTGGTACTGGTTGTCACGCCTCTCTCCATAGAGGATATCAGCAAACCAAAGGTAGAACGATTTTACAAATGTCACAAATGGGTACACAAATGTGGACTACTCATAGATTTACTGTTCCCCTTTTTGTCGATGATTGTGTTCTGTATTTCCCGATTATTTCTGAAAAAGACCAGATTCTGCAGAAAGATCTTGATTGGCTCGTGGAGTGGAGCAGATTGTGGCAGATGGAGTTTAGTGTGAAGAAATGCACCGTCATGAACATCACTGATTCTGTAAAGAAAAAGAAATTTAATAATACAATGAATTGTTAAGTCCTAGAAACTGTTATCACTCATACTTAGGTGTTAAACTGACCAACAACATAATACAATATACACATTAACAACATTACAGGTAAAGCTTCACAGACATTAGGATTTATTAAACGTAACCTGAAACAATGCCCCCAATCAGTAAAAGAAAGAGCTTACCTTACATTAGTAAGACCCAAGTTAGAATATTCTTCACCAATATGGAAGCCACAGCATCAAACTCAGATAAAACAAATAGAACAAGTCCAACGAAATGCTGCGATGTTTGTTTCCAATAAACCGTTCAATCCCTATCGTCCTGACAGTGTGACATCAATGATGTCAATTCTTCAGTGGCCATCTCTTCAACAACAAAGACAGTGCTCTGATCTGGTTCTTCTCTATAGATATGTTCATGGTTTTCTTGTTGTCCCTGCATCCTATATTCCAACTCCAGCCAAAGTCCATTCCACAAGATATAGTAATAATTTAAAAATCCTCCAACCACATTGCCAAATTAACAAGGTTCATACAGTCTTGAAAAGGCCCCAGGGGTCACTTGATTTTACATAGACTTATGAAGGAAAAAAAACTAGAAAAATCTTCTTCTCAAAAACCACAAGGCCTGGAGTTTAAATATTTGTTTAAATATAAAGTTTGTACAAATTATAGCCTTGGGGTCAAAATTGACTCCGCCCCAGGGGTCACTTGATTTTACATGGGCTTATATAGGAAAATCTAGAAATATCTTCTTGTCAGAAATCACAAGGTCAGGAGTTTAGATATTTGGTGTATAGCTTTGCCTTAAGAAAATCTAATAAGTTTGTACAAATCATGGTCCTTGGGTTAAAATTTGACCCGTCCCTGGGGTCATTTGATTTTACATAGGCTTAAATAGGAAAATTTAGAGAAATCTTGTCAGAAACCAAAAGGCAAGGAGTTGAGATACATGTATTTGGTGTATAACTTTGCCATATGGACATCTACCAAGTTTGTTCAAATCATGGCCCTGGGGTCAAAATTTGCCCTGCCACGGGGGTCACTTTATTTTACATAGACTTACATTGGAAAGATTTTTTAAAAGATACCCTTGTCAGAAACCATAAGATCATGGGTTTAGATATTTGTTATGTAACATAGCCTTGTGGACCTGAACCAAGTTTTCAAATCATAGCCCTGGGGTCAAAATTGGTCCCACACTAGGGTTAACTTGTTTTTTTGTTTTTAGCTCACCTGAGCACAACGTGCTCATGGTGAGCTTTTCTGATCTCCATTTGTCCGTCGTCCATTCGTGCGTCTCGTGCGTCCGTCGTCAACAATTTCTTTAACATCTTCTAAACTACCCACTGGATTTTGATAAACTTCACAGGGATGTTCATTATGGGACCCCTTACCAAAGTTGTTAAAATTATTTTGATTGGTCAAAAATCTAGGTCACAGGAGCTAAAAATAGATTTTAAAAATGAAAATTTTAAAAATCTTCTTCTCTGAAACCACAAGGCCTAGCCTTTTGATTTTTGGTATGTATCATGATCTTATGACTCTCTACCAAGATTGTTCAAATTATGACCCTGGGGTCAAAATTGGCCCCGCCCAAGGGGTCACTTGATTTAACATAGGCTAATATAGGAAAAACTTGGTCAAAAATCTAGGTCACAGGAGCTAAAAATAGATTTTAAAAATGAAAATTTTAAAAATCTTCTTCTCAGAAACCACAAAGCCTGGGGTTTAGATATTTGGTGTGCAGCATTGTCTAGTAGATCACAACCAAGTTTGTTCAAATCATGGCCCTGGGGTCAAATTTGGCCCCGACAAGGGGTCACCTGATTTTACATAGGCTAATATAGAAAAAAACTTGAAAAATCTTCTTCTCAGAAACCACAAAGCCTGGGGTTTAGATATTTGGTGTGTAGCATTGTCTAGTGGATCTTTACCAAGTTTGTTCAAATCATGACCCTGGGGTCACTTGATTTAACATAGACTAATGTAGGAGAAACCTGAAAAATCTTCTTCTCAGAAATCACAAAGCCTGGAGTTTAGATATTTGGTATGTAACATGGGCTAATAGACCTCTACCAAGTTTGTTCAAATCATGAATCATGCATTGTCTAGTGGATCTATACATAGTTTGTTCAAATCATGGCCCTGGGGTCAAATTTGGCCATAGGGGTCACCTGATTTTACATCTAGGCTAATATAGAAATAACTTGAAAAATCTTCTTCTCAGAAAACACATGGCCTTGGGTTTAGATATTTGGTGTGTAGCATTGTCTAGTCGATTCTTACCAAGTTTTTTCAAATCATGACGCTGGGGTCAAAATTGGCCCTACCCCAGGGATCACTTGATTTTACATAGACTTATTTTGGAAAAAACTAGAAAAATCTTTTTCTCAGAAGCCACAAGGTCTTGATTTTGTTCAAATCATGACCCTGGGGTCAAAATTGGCTCTGCCCAAGGGGTCACTTGATTTTACATAGCCTAATGATACCAGGTGAGCGATCCAGGGCCATCATGGCCCTCTTGTTTTTGTCAACATGTAAACCTTTTGTGTGGAATTAAGATTTTACTGCTGTTCTTCCGCATGGATTTTGTGTTCAGTATGACTATGTTGTAAAAAGCAATGAAAGCAATATTTCTCAGGTGAGCGATTTAGGGCCATTTTGTTATAAATAAAATGTGTTACATGTATACTTGTGTTTCATTTTAAACAAGTAATTTCCGTAAGGCTGACCTTAAAAAATTCTTTGTTTGGAGTTAATCGACCCACATTATTTTAGGTGGGTAGGTAGGTAGGTTTTTTTTTTTTCATCTGACACAGTAATTATGGAAAATTATACTACTAAAGTGAACACATGATTAATCAAATACTTGGTATATTAAAAGAAATACCATAGAAACTTGCCTATAAGACTATTTGTCATTAAGATGGGACCCTTTTCTCACTCCCCTAATCTGTGGGTTTATGCTTTGACCCTTTTATAAGATGGGATAAGAAATCCAGAATGCATCACGAGCAGTATCGTTAATTCAGGATAATTTTACCTAGTAAAAACTTCTGTGGATTTTAAACGAAGTTTCTCCTTAGACAATCATACACGAATGGTTATTGAGAAATAATGTCATAAGTAAAATTCAGGGAGTGGGGCCTGACCCCCTAGTGACCCATGTGAACATCAAAGATGTACCATTCAATCCATTTGATCATGAAGAACAAGAACATATATAGTTTATGGGTGGGGATATCAATGGTTTTTGAACCCGCACCCCCCGGGGACACTAAAGAAGTACCATTCAATCTGTCTCATCATGAGGAACAAGAATATATATGATTTAATATTGTTGGGGGTCTGAACAGTTTTCAGATATGATGTTAAAAGGTAAAATTGAAGGGGTGGGGCCTGACCTCATGGTGACCAATGTGAACATAAAAGAAGTACTATTCAGTCCATCTCATCATGAAGAACAAGAATATATATGGTTTAGGGGTGGAGATCTGAACATTTTTTGAGATATAATGTCATAAGTAAAATTCAGGGGGTGGGGCCTGACCCTAATTTGGTGACCCATGTGAACATTATATATAAAAGAAGTACCATTCAATCCATCTTATCATGAAGAACAATAATATATATCAATAATATATATAGTTTAGGTGTGGGGATCTGAACATTTTTTGAGATATAAGGTCATAAGTAAAATTGAAGGGATGTGGCCGGACCCCTGGGTGACCCCGGGGGACACCAAAGTAGTACTTTGCATTTCTTCTTATTATGAGGAAAAAATATATATCAAGGTTGAAAATTTGAAATATTTTGAAATATTTAACCAAAATACATTTTTATGCAAAAAGCCATCTTTGAGGGGGTGGGGCCTGACCCCCAGGGAACCCCTATTTACTAAAGTCTGCGAGGCACCACCACACGTTGAGGACTATAATCATATGAAGTTTTGTTAAGATATGTTGTTTGGTCTCTGAGATATGGCCCATACAAAATTGCCAGCGCAAGAAAGAAGAAGAAATAGGGTAAAAACAATAAGTTAGTTTGTTTGGGAGACCTAATAATTATTGTACTTTCTTACCAGTTTCTTTTACTATTTCATTCGGAAGTTGTTTTCAGTCACAATCCCAAGCATTGAGGGAAAAGAGGGCTATGGTGTCTCATATTCTTATCAGCTCATAAAGGTGCAATATGATTCAGGTAAAAGGGAAAAGCAGTGTCAACAGGATGCGTAGATTTGTAGAAATCTGTGTATTAATTATGGGGTGAGAAGCTGTCAATTATCCTGAAAAGAATGCTTGCAAAAGTGTCACCAAATGCACCCCTCTGTGCCCCCTCCACTGATTTTATTTCACCTTGTGTGACATCCACTCTACACACTGGAAGAAATTAACATACTGCCATGCTCAGTAAGTTCAAAGGGTGTGAAACTGACACAAACCAATGTGTGGTTTCCTTTTGAACTCTGGGACAGCTTCTTTGAGATGCCGTTATCAACACTTAAAAGAGTTTTGTGTTAGCCGTTGTTTGTGTTTGGATTTATAGTAGCTATACACCTGGGCATTAACTATTGTGTAAGAATTCTTTTTTTTTTCAACTGCTATATAGATTGATCTAGCCAAAGAAAAAAATCAGACACTTGAAAGGCCAAAAAAAAAGTTGAGTCGCGGCAATTTTCATGAGTCGGTCGGGTAACTCCAAACAAAGAATTTTTTAAGGTCAGCCTAAGAATCAATGAAATATTATTGAAAAGCTGGAACCTGGTTTTGCCGACAACCTGCTTTATCTGACATAATCAAGTGGTACCAAGCAAAGTCAGATGAGTCAGGTTTAACAGTATACTCTATATAGAAAATTTCAAAATTATTCTTTTAAGAAACAAATGATTTGAAATAAATGTCTCTTGGCACAAATAGTCACCTCATGGCTGTCTACCATTATTTCGAAAATAAAGTTGAATCCATGAAAAATATGGCCTCCAGATGATAGACTAACTTAAGAATTATTTTTTGATCTGTAACTTGAATCTGGTTGCTGTTGGAGGTAACCACATAAGATAAAGTGATTTGAATGGTTTTATTTAAGCTTTGTACTCGGGTGAGCGATAGGGCTATATGGCCCTCTTGTTAAATTTTTATCCTTTAACTGTTTCAAGACTGTCTTAGACATGGTTACAGTAACTATGACAAAGCAGTATCTGTGGGTATTCATCATCTGCAATGACAATTCTTATTTAAATTATTTGATTTGTTAATATTTGATGTTTAAACATAGGGTTACTGCATTTTATTAATTTTTATTCCATCATGCTTTTATTTGAACCATTCTAAAATTGTGACATTGTAAACCAGTACCAAACATAATTAAAAGTTCTAACTTAAGTTTTATATTACAGGGGCCAGCTCTGGTATTGGGGCTGGCACTGCCAAGATGTTTAGTCAGCTTGGAGCACAGGTGGCTATCACTGGCAGGAATGAGACAAACCTTCGTAAGATTGGTGAAGACTGTGACAAGTTAGGCAGTTCTAAGGTATCTATTATTGTTTTGTGAGTCAGGTTTAAAGAAGTTTATATTGGTTTAATTCAAAAACAAGACAGTGTTGTTTTTTTTCTTCAAAATATTCAGAGAATATAGGAGCATTCCCCCCTGCCTGATATATATATATATTTCCCCCTCCCCCCTATTTTTTTCATTTTTCCCCCTCTACCATATTGTGTACATGGACTAACTTTTGCAGTGTCATTTTTAAATGTTATATTCTTAATAAAACTGTTCAAACATGTTATATTATTGTTCTCATTATTCTTTTATGCAATAAAACATCATTAGATAAGAGTAAAATACAATAAAACACCTACATTATACATAGTAGAAGAATTTCCCTCCTCCCCCCCCCCCCCCCCCCCCAAAGTGGAAAAAAAAAAAGAATACTGCAAGAGCAACGCAAAGCATGGCAATATATGCCCAAAGGTATTGTAATGTGAAGAAGCTTTGTATGTTATATAGTACCAGGAGTACAGATAAGGTGCGTATTTGCGTAATTACGCAAATAAAATAGATAAAAACCCAATTTTTTTAAAATTCTAGCGTACCAAAAAGCAATTAAAAATTAGATTACTCAAATATCCAAAATATTTAAGCGTACTGATACGCAACATTTTGAAACCGAGTGATGTTTACAAATACTCGTATATGTTTGACTGGTTACTTGCGAATCCGCAAAATAGACTTCAAACGATTTCTGGTAATTTCCTACTTTGGGTTCCATTCAAGTAAAACATAAATCTAGTCTGTCTTATTTGTTCATCTGACGCTTTTCTATTCGTTTGCTTCAAATATGGTTACACAAGGCAGGAAGAAACGGGTAAACGTTTAAAAAAAACACTGAGTAGATACCTAGCACTGCAAACCAATCATCAGGCATTTGTGTCGCAATAATTGACGATCTGGAAGTTGAGATAGAGTCGATAGCATCCAATTCCATGTTAACCAGTAAATAATTTGTTTTAATTCAATAGTTAAAAGTGCTAAATCTTTGGATCAGGAAGATCAAAATATTGAATTTTTTTTTTATTTAATTGTTGAGGAGCTAATGATAAATACTGCATATGATAATTGTTAAATTGACATTGTTGCATACAAGGACAGCAGGCGCATATACCAGTAAGAACATGTACTGTTATTTCAATTCCAAAATTAAGTTGATGAAAAAAAAAGCAATTGACTTAATTTTGATGGAGTAACCATATTTTCATTACTCAATTAAAATTGTGAAAACCCAATTCCTTGAAAAATTGATGAGTAAATACCCAATTGACTTCAAACCTGTAGTACAATACTGATGTTTATCAAAGGCCAAATTATTTTTTCATCATATTCACTGCATATAGGAAGAATTGAAAAGGGGCTATAACTTGAAAGTTGCATATCAGTGCAAAATCCAGCCTTCATGCACATCTATATATAAAGGCAAAATCCCTCCAGTAGTGGAGGAGTTGCGTTTACGAGGTTCTGCTTATGAAACTGCTTATAGGAAAAATTGAGAAGGGGCCATAACTCTTGAAAGTTGCATGTGAGAGTGAAATCCAGCCTTCATGTATATCTACATATAAGGGCAGGTATTGTTGGTAAGTTTGAACCAAATCCCTTTGGTAGTGTAGGTTGCGTACACGAGGTTCTGTTTATAAAACTGGATATAGAAAAAACTGAGAAGGGGCCATAACTCTTGAAAGTTGCATGTGAAAGCGAAATCCAGTCTTCATGCACATCTGCATACAAGGACAAGTATGGTTGGTAAGTTTGAACCAAATCCCTCCTGTAGTGTAGGAGGAGTTGCGTTCAAGAGGTTCTGCTAATGGACGCACGGACAGACGGACAGATGCCTGAGGGTATAATATAACATGACCTTTCGAGCATATAAAAAACAGTCTAAGAAATAATTACTACTCATCATGTCATAAATTTGAACATGAATATTCATGAAGTAAAGAAGTTAAAACAAAGATGAATTATATGACTGTAATGATATTATTGGGATGATATGATTAGAATGATATTATTGGAATGATATGATTAGAAGGATATGACTGTAATGATATTATTGGGATGATATGATTTGAATGATATTATTGGAATGATATGATTAGAAGGATATGACTGTAATGATATTATTGGGATGATATGATTTGAATGATATTATTGGAATGATATGATTAGAAGGATATGACTGGAATGATATTATTGGGATGATATGATTTGAATGATATTATTGGAATGATATGATTGAATGATATGATTGGAATGATATTATTGAATGATTGGAATGATATGACCAGAATGATATGATTAGAATGATATTCTAGGAATGATAATGGTTGGAATGATATTATTGGAATGATATGACCAGAATGATATGATTAGAATAATATTCTAGGAATGATAATGGTTGGAATGATATTATTGGGATGATTGGAATGATATGACCAGAATGATATGATTAGAATGATATTCTAGGAATTAAATAGCTGGAATGTTTTTGGAATGATATGATTGGAATGATATGACCAGAATGACATGACCAGAATGATATTATTAGAATTAAATGACTGGAATATTATTGGGATGATATGCTACTTTCATTGATCTTGAGCAAGATTTGGTGATAACACAGCTAGTTATGCTGATAAGCCAGGGTACCACTGGGGTTGCTGTGATAATGATTGGAATGATATTATTGGGATGAGATCCGATTTGAATGACATTATTTGAATAATATGATTGGAATGATATTATTGGAATGATATTATCGAGATGGTACAATTTTAATGACATTATTGGAATTACATGATTATCCTCTGCTGAATGCGGCGGGTGATATGGTTATAGTCTCCGTCTGTCTGTCCATTCTTCCGTCCCACATTTTTTTCTGGAGCATTTCTCAAAAAGTGTTAAGAGATATCAACTTGAAAATTCATAAGTGGATAGATCTTATTGAGGAGGAGTGCAGTGTACAAGAATGATAACTCTACTTTCGTAATTTTTGTGTTATTGCCCTTGTTATTTTTCAGACTAAATTTTTGTCCAGAGCATAATTCAAAAAGCATTTGAGATATCAACTTGAAAATTCATAGGTGGATACATATCATTAAGGAGGAGTGCAGTACACAAGAATGATTACACTCCCATCATAAACTTTTAGTTATTGTCCTTTATTATTATTTTTAAGCTCACCTGAGCACAATGTGCTTATGGTGAGCTTTTGTGATCGCCTTTTATCTGGCGTCCACTGTCCGTGCATGCCTGCATACATGCGTCTGGCGTCAACAATTTTCTTTAAACATCTCCTCCTTAACCACTGGGCCAATTTTGATAACAGGAATGTTCCTTGGGTGATGCCCTTTCAAAGTTGTTCAAATTATTTCATTCCATGCAGAAATCTGGTTGCCATGGCAACAGAAAGAAAAAAATATGAAAATTTTGAAAATATTCTCCTCCAA